>QLPN01000806.1:0-10104 GCA_003314395.1 Albatrellus ellisii
TGTGTTGAGATTACATTGCAGCACAGCGCCCGTCGAGAACAAGCTGCGACGCAGACGCAGCAGCATAAAGCGCTGGGGGAGGCGCGGGTCCGGAAATACAAGCAGCAAGCCGATGCGTTCGCGAAACAGATGGAAGAAGTACAGAAACAAGTCGCGATGTTCAAGCTCCAGAGGCAACAGGAGGATCAGCACATGCTTGCTCTGTGGAAGGAACGGAGCAGACGAAACTGGGAGCGCATCGAGGCAGCGATCAAGGTTGAGGAGGAGAAAGTGCGCTCGCGGCTGGAGCGGGAGCGGAAGGCACGCGAAGAGGAGCAGCGACTCAAGGCCGAGCTCATGGAGCGGAAGAAGCAAGAGGAGGAGAAGAAACGAAAGGAAGAGGAAGAGAAGAGGCTGGAGAGGGAGAGGGAGGCCGAGGAGAAGCGTCAGCGGGAGGAACTGGAGCGGCAGAATGCTGAGCGATTGAAGCAGGAGGAAGCGGAGCGGAAAACACTGGGCATGACAACTGCTGAGGAGGACTGGAAACATGCGCGAGAGACGTTGAAGGCAGGCTGGTTCACGCATGTTAACATTGATCGAGACGCTAAACCGATTTCGTTATCTTCTCTAGCGGCTGAAGGCAGGGCCTATGAAGAACGTCAAGGGCAACAAGGAGATGAAGAGACTCTGGAACGAGCAAAGGCGCAAGATCACTCCGAAGGTTGGGCAATTGACCAACGACGCCAATGCTATTTCGGCAATTGTGAGTTTACACTAGTCCAGACGCACCTCGCCCTCTGAGCAAGTCGCTTCTTAGTCGCAGCAGATTTTGGGCGTCCTGAATCCGCAGCCTCCATTGCCGCCTGACGTGTATTACGCCCTTCTCTCATCTTTGTCCAAGTCGATCCTGCTTCAGGCTGAGATCGAGGTGACTGCCGAGAAGCGCAGCGCAGGCCCCCTAGCTCAAATGACAGCCAACTTGATGACCGTTCTGGAAGACTTTGGGGACATCTTCTGGGCAAAGCTGTGTCAGCGTGCGGGCGGCTGGCCGGTGCCTCTCGCTGTTCCTGCAACCGATGTCGACGGAGTAACGTTTACTGAGCAAACGCGAGCAAAGGCATGCGGGTACTACGACGAAGAGACGTCGATGGATTACGCGACGCGCGTGACCGGTATTATGCGGGTGTACTTCGCTGTACTGCTCACATCTGTCAACAAGCCGTTGCCCCGGCCCTTTCAGCTGCCGCGCCTCTGGGCGTACTTTACCCGCATGCTCTCGCAGCCGCACCTGCTCGATTCGGCACTCAGCGCCGAGCTCCTCGCAGGTACGTCCTTCGCGGCATGGCGTGGCGCTTCGATTCTGGCGGCTCACCTGTCTATTCTAGTTGCCTTGGACGTCGGCGGCTCGATGGCGCGGGACCTGTGGGGCCGGCAGTGGGTAAAGATGATGCATGTCCTGTACGAGGGCGTTACCGCCACCGCAGGCACGACCAGGCGTATCGCGGGCGACTCTTTGGGAAGCAAGGCGGCTCAGGTGCGAGTACAGCTGGAAATAGAGAGGGTGATGAGCACCACCGGATAGCAATCGTATACCATTCCCTGATGTTTCGGCGGTCGCGCCTGCAACATCCACAATCACGATATCGCATCATAGATACAGATATAGTCCCCTCTCCATCTGCGCACCTGCGCTTGCAGCAATGTATACCAATGTACCATCTATCACGCCCTGTTATTAGCACCCGGGACCTGCTGGCTGTGACATCGGATCGGATGAGGCGCACGTTCGACGATGGCGGCGGATCGCGCGGGAGGGCCCAGAGACGCCGTGCCCAGGCTGCCGGGGCGATGCATCTGTATTGAAGGCTAGATAGGAGGATAAGGATCAGGATGCTCCGGTTTCTGCACCACACCGCACAACAGGTACGGGGGCGTGAAGCTTCCGGGTACGTGCTGGTCCCTGCACCGGTGGAGCTGGAACCTGCGCTTGCAAGGGCTTCCCTGCAATTGAACCGTAGAAAACGCAGGGAGTGAGGGGGGGGGACGCCCGTGATTGATGCGGCCATGCGCAGTGCGCAGCATGCGTGGAGTTTGTTTGTTTGCTTTGCATGTAGCGCCTATCTCACTCAAGCTGGGGTGCACCACACCACACCACACCACACCACTCCCCCACTCTGCGTAATAGAGCAGCTGGCACGGTGGAGTAGATCGTAATTACGAGTGCGGGTGCTGCAGAGATCGGAAATGCGGACTGCTTGCTGGCGCGCTGGATGTTCAATCTGCACGCTGCGGATCTCGGGAGGGGGAGGGCAGCGTAACGGCACTTGCCCGGCTCAACCGAGCGGGGATCGTCCGACGCCCGGCGCAGACACGTCCACGGCGCGGACGCGCAAAGCCTAAATGCCTAAACGAGTGTCTTTATGATGGGTTGACGTTGACGGGCGGCGATGCACGCCGTAATCATCATCATTTTTCTTCGAAAGTTTTGTCTTTAAAAGTGTCGTGAATACTGTATTGCAGAAAAGCAAAGAGAGCAAATGGCATCCTATGATCCCAAAGGTGATAAAAGCGTGAAGAGAGACGTGGCCTGGGGTCGTGAAGAAAATAAAAGTCGTGCACGGTGGGTGGTGGCTACAGCGAGGAATAAGTTCATCAGAGAGCGTAGAAGGAAAAACGGACCGAGTAGAGGCGAGAGTAAACAATGCAAAAAACAAAAAAAAAACAAAAACAAAAAAAAGGAAGATACTACGCGGCGCCCGCGATACACAAGCCACAAAAAGTGAATAAGTAACGGCGCGGTACGTGGTCCGACACGTCCAGAGCACTAGTACGCAACGGCAGAACAATATACGGCGAATAGGGTCTGAAGACAATAGGACGAGAGAACTAGCTGTCGCGATAATATAAGAGCGGGGTATCGTTCCAGTCTGCAGAATAAATGGCGCAGGTGGAAGACGGTTAGCTGCGCACCGCGGAGGCGGCGTGGCGCGGGCCCAGCGGGCGCGCGGTCCCTGACGTAGCTGCGTATTTGGACCGGGAGTCGGGGAACATGCTGGGCATCCAGCGGCGGTGCTTGTCTTCGGAGAGTGACGGCAGCGGGGGCGGGGGTGGCGCGGACTCTGAGAGCGAGAGCGTGCGGGACTTGCGGGTGATGGTCGGGGCGCGGGTGGGCGAGGCGGGTGTCGCAGAGCGGGTAGAGGCGGTGGGGGTGCCGGTGCGGAAGGAGGCGGCGGGGGTGGAGGAGCGCATGGAGACGGTGGGGGTGGTGGTTCGGGAGGGCGACGCGATGGAGGTGGAGCGAGAGACGGAGGTGGAGCGGGAGAGGTTGAAGCGGGAGAGGGCGGAGGGCATAGGCATGTAGTGCAAGGATGTGGGAGAGGAGACGCGTGTGGCCGGCGGGGACTGCGGGGGAGAAGACGGGTTGCTCGTGCTGGTTGGGGACGGGGACTGTGCCATCAATGGGGCAGTGGATTTGGCTTTGGGGCGGCTGAGGTCCGTCCGGAGGCTCAGGCACTCTTGGGCCTTTTGGGAAAGCTGGGTTTTAACTCTGGGCAGAGTGAGGGAAAGATCAAGCAGCGAGGGAACCATGTGACTCACCTGTGCAACTCATACTCGAGTTTACCCTTTTCAACTTCGAGCTCATCGACCTTGGCTTTGAGGGTCGATTCGGTGCTCTTCGCTGTCTTTGCCGCTTCTGAGAAGGCATGGTGGTTGGTGAGGATGGCTCGAAGGAGGAGAGCGCTAAGGTAGAGAGACGCTGACTGATTGGAAGATATTAATGTCCGGTGGCTGTGCAAAAAATTGTCGGAAGACGGAATACTGACGATGTCAGATGGAGCATTGGTTTCTGACGCAAGCCAGTCAGCGATCTCCTTATGAAGAGTCGTCACCTCCTCTACGGAGGTTTTTTGTGCAGCGACCCTGACGACTTTGGACTCAAGACGGCGGGCCTCAGCGCGGGCCTTGATCTCAGCATCCTCGTTGAACTTGGGCAAGGAGGCCTTGAGGAGAAGGTCGTTGGGGAAATCGTCCTCGATGAGGGGGGCGCGGGGACTGCGGGGGCTGCGTCGAGGGGTGCTCCAGCCGCTGTTGCTGCCTCCAAAGTCGATGCGAATGAGACGGACGGAGTCCCGCGTGAACTGCTCGCGGCAGTATGGACAGACGGGGGAGTTCTTGGAGGATGTTTTGTCGATTATATTCTTGCAGCAGCTCAGACACAATACATGTCCTGCAGACCGGAACAAACAGGTCAGAAATTTTTTCATGGGAAGAGGAGACGGAATAAGCGGACCACAGGATATACTGTGAGGGCGGTTACGAGGACCATACTCCTCGGCGCAGACGTCGCAGAGAGAGCTAGGCTCTAGGGTGAGCATGGTTAGAGTCGAAGGATGCTAGGGCATGTGAGAGAGGAGGGAAAGAACAGAAAAGTGAGAACCCGGCCTGACAAATATATAACAGGACGTCGCTTAAGCCGGCGTTCTTAATCAAGATTTGAACACTTTGTTCTTTGCTGCATGTTACGTACAGTTCCCTTTTAAACGGCTCTTCTCACATTTGGTTTGCACCCAGACGTCAGTTGGTGCAACACGATGCGTTTTTACGCACTCGTGCAAGGAGCCTGACCTTGCCTCGCGAATTCCATGGGACCTTACGGAATATGGAAAATACCTCCGATTCCCACAGAATGTCCCCTACAAAGTCCCTGATCTGGGGTTAGGGCTAGGGTTATTCTGTTGGTGGTCACCTTGACACCGTCGAGCTGACGGCTGCAACAGACCCTCTGCCCATGACATGTGCTTTGTCATCGTCCTCCCGTTCCAGCTCGGGGCTCTTCAACGACTATGTCAGTTTTGGCTGCTCGGGTAGATAATCCCCGATATGAACATCCTAGATATCGATTCCCATCTCTGCCACGCCCCCCCCCCTTCCGTCTACCACGATGCCCCTCGTCATACCCCCACCCGATCTTTCTTCATTTACTTCCCCCCCCCCGCAATCAGTCTCGATCTGCCTTTACGTTTCTACCTCGTCCACTTTCCCCGCGCTCTTGCGCCATCATGTCATTTCCGTGGACCGTGCTCGCCCCGTCGCGGGCGATCCCACCCACTCGTGTGATAACGCCCAACTCAGCCATTGCCTCGCCGCAGGTGCGTGATAAACCACACACGTGTACCCTGCATGCTCTCTCCACGCTCTCCTCTCTGCAGCCTTCCCTCTGTAGTTATGGCCCATCCTGCCTCTGTCCCGAGCCCCAGCTGCGCAGCAGTGCGCGATACAGGCTACGACTATATCCATATTTGTGACGTGCGCCTTCGTAGCCGGCTTGAGAGCCCGTGCCTGTCCCAGGGCACAGTCCATCCATGCGCGCGCGCGGTGCGTCATCCCCACGCCGACATGCCACCAACGCACGCCCACAGTCTGCCGACCCGACCCGCCCACCCGGCTAGAAGCGCACAGCTTCGCCCGCCTGGAGCAGCGTGGCAGGAACAGCGAGCCTAATCGCGCACGCCGCCTAGTGCCCCGGGCATCAACTCCCCTCCTTCCGGACGTGCTTCGAATACATGCGGCCTGTCCGGGCCTGCACCTCTATCATCCTCCCCTCGGCCATCAAGCATCGATAATGCGGAAAGAGCACTACAAAAGGATCG
This sequence comes from Albatrellus ellisii, assembly GCA_003314395.1. NCBI lineage: Eukaryota > Fungi > Basidiomycota > Agaricomycetes > Russulales > Albatrellaceae > Albatrellus > Albatrellus ellisii. The sequence continues at coordinate 5,631 of QLPN01000806.1, forward strand.
TCGTGCACACGGAGCCATCAGACCTCGTGCGCGAGACTAACCCGGCTACCGGAATCTGCCGTGTCATTTCTCCGCTACGGATACGGTTGGCTCCGACGACGGCTGGCTCGTGCGATCGAGGAAACGTTTATTCGTGCACTTGGACCGTGCGTGGTAACCCAACCTGATAAGCGTTAGTGAAAGTCTGTTTGTGGAGGATCGCGGCCTGTGATTTGTGAAAGAGCGACGTATGAGTGGTGAGAAGCCGGCTGCCTTCCCGGTGTTCGATGAAGCGCATTCCAGAGGCTATCTGACAAGTGACCCCGTCCCGAAGACTCTCGACGCCACCGTACCCACGTATCGCCGTCCCAAACGCGGAAATAAGTGGGGCGTGGAGGAAGGGCGCGTGTTTCGGTCAGGACGCACCAGAAAGTCCTCGCAGGCTGCAGCTCTCGGGCCTCGCACACCGCGTGTCCCCGAGAAGCAACCCGAATCTACATTAGAAGTACGCTCTGCCGGCACGGCTTTAAGAGAGGCATGCCACCGCCAGGCGTGGCTTTGGCAGCGTTTACGCCATGGAGGGGTTGGGGGAGGCACACACGTGTGCGTGCAGCGGACGAGATGCTGGGCAAATGAACGCAGCATGCCACCATATACGTGAACAGCCGAGTCGACGAGAGTGCAGAAGCTCGGCTCGTCCGGGATGACGCACCGATCGCGGGCGCGGCAAAGTGGTGGTGGGGGTTATCAGCAACTGGGAATAGCGCGCCTCGGCACGGGCAGTTGGACTGGAGGCATGTTGGCGCGTAGACGCCGAACTGAAGCCCTCCCTGTGTCCTCCGCCGAGCCAACAGCCAGCAGCGCATCAAATGCACTATCTCGAAACTATATTGCCAACGCTGCACGCGCTGCCTGCCCGCAAGTGCGTGCCGCCGCCACCACCTCGAGGAACCCATCCTCGACGCGCACCCATCACTGCGAACGCATAGGCAGCTTCATCTACACACTGGCAGCCCCCGCATGCGTGCGCGCCGCACGCACTGCCCCAGAACCGCGTCCATATCAGATACGGCCGCGCTGTCAGATAAGTTCTGCGTGGAAATGAAAACACCGTGTCTGCCCTTCGGCAGTCGAGAACTGCTGGCTGGCTTACACACCGGAAACTGACTCGCAGCCCGGAGTGCCGCCAATGGGATCGCCGTGGGTGATTAGATGTCGCACGCCGCGGGGCGACTGGGCGCTATCAGCGGCGGATGGCGTATCAGATGATCATCACGATGCGTCGGCACCATGCGAGAGCATCCGACAAGCTCCACAGCCCCCTGGCGGGGCACTGCTTTGGATTCCAGTCATGCGGGGATACTAGCTTTTAGTGGCCGTACCTGTCTCCGAAGCCCCCACCCCCAGGGTGCTGCAGCGGCTGGCCCATAGCCGCGACTGCGCCGGTGTATCACTGCCACAGCGGATCTTACAGGTCACTGAGCCTGAGCGGCAGCAATGGGGGCAGAGTATCGCAGCAAGGGGTGAGAAGCATCATGTGGCTGGGCTTCGTCGATGCCTGTGATTGATCATGGGCCATCATATCATGCATCGATGGCATCAATGTTTGCGGGTGCGCAAGCGCGAGCGCCGCGGCTGCCAAAGATGACTGACGTCACGCTACCACATCATCAGGGGGTAAAGGCATGGCAATCTCCATAGCTGAGCTCAGCAGAAGACAGGCACCTGTATTCATATGACCAACACAAGCTGAAACAGCCTCACCAAAGACGAAAGTCCGAAAATTAGGACACGCAGGCCATTGTTCCCGAGCAGGCTAGACACAGAAGCGTGACATTGTAAAAAAAAAAGGAAGGTGCACGACCGCGGGACAGGCCTTTCGAGAAAGACCCGTTGCGCGTCGGGCGGCGACAGATTGATCATTGGGCAACGACATACAATACATATGACCACGGTCCTACCACATCTTGAGCGAAAACGGTAGTACGATTACAGACGGCGACCGCGGCGACCACCCTAGAGACACACAGTGCCTCAGCGGGCGATCGAGAACACCAGGATGAACGTGTGGGGCTCACCTTGCGGCGGGTGGAGTCCGTCGGCACGGGCGTCACGTCCTCAATTCTGCCAATGCGCATGCCCGAGCGCGCAAGGGCGCGCAGCGCGCTCTGTGCACCGGGCCCGGGAGTCTTGGTGCCGGTGCCGCCGGTCGCGCGCAGTTTGATGTGGAGGGCGGTGATGCCGACCTCGCGGCAGCGGGTCGCGACATCCTGGGCGGCGAGCATGGCCGCGTAGGGGGAGGACTCATCGCGGTCGGCCTTGACTTTCATGCCGCCTGTCCGATTTGTAAGCGGGTGGAAGGTCGCACGCAGGTCTGCAAGGGGGAGGGACACTTACCGGTGACGCGGGAGATGGTCTCTTTGCCGGACAGGTCGGTGACATGGACAAAGGTGTCGTTGAAGGACGCGTAGATGTGCGCGACGCCAAAGACGAGCTCGCCCTCTGCGACCTGGGGGCCGAGCGATACGGTCGTCTCCTCCTTTGGTGCCTTGGTTTTTTTGGGGGCCTAACCGCATCCACAGGTCAGTCAGGCCATCCACTATACCAGGCCCGCAGCCACGCCCATCTGGACACCTGGCGGCGTCGAGGGGACGGGCTTGTGACCGAAGGAGGTGGGCGTACCATTTTTTACGGGCTTGGGGACTGCGGTAGGGGGGCTTGATGAGTCTTGTGGACAGCGACGATAGCAAGGTTTGTGGGCGTTGGCCCAATTCGGACGGGGGCTTTGCCAAACATGACCAAATCATGCGAGCTCTGAGCTAAACAAGAGACTGGCCTGTGTTTCTTTCGACATCACATCTTTATCTTCCTCTGAATTCTGCTCCTCGGAACCCCCTCCTCGTCACCTCGAACAATTCCAAGGAAAAAAGTTTATACGACACGCACTTCAGAATACTTGGCCTATATTAGGGTCTCAATGTGCTTCGGAGTACAACGTCACGATACATATCTACTCACGTCACGTTATGGTCTCTATCTAGCTGGGGCATATCGGCCATAGAGTATATCTATAGCGGCTTATTAAATCACTTGGGCTTCTTTCACATTCATAGTTAGGAGAGCTAGTACACCTAGGGATGATTCGAACGTACTTCTCCACCAGGTCATTGAATCGATAGGACTACTGCATTCCAGTACTCGATCCCACTGATTATCTATCGTCCATCGCTCGCGCTGGCGTCCTCTACTATCCGACGTGGCTCGTTCTCTGACCAGCGGAGCGCAGGAGGGCATTTACTTGCGGCTCTGATGCCAAGTACCCTGAACTCAGCATCTACGTATCCCACGGATTGATGGGGCTATGAGACGTGACGCCGGGCTGTCAAGTTTCAGAGGTTCTGTGCAACGTCGCGTCTTTTAGACTGGCATCATCCTGCGCTGAGACCGCCACTAGCGCGGCGAGCGCGTGCAGAGGCGAATAACTGGCGAATACTCGGGCCTTGCTCTCCCCACCTGACTCGTCTTTGGTCGGGTTTGCGGCGCAAATTTAAAGCCACAGGTCGGCGTTGTTTTTCCATTTGTCCACAGAAGGTCGGTGGCGGACCGCTGTCTGGTCTCCGGCACCGCGGACCTCCCTTTCCAGGATGTCTGTCACAGATAGGAGCTGATGGCCGATTGTGGTCTGATAACGCCGTCCAAATCACCTGACGCTGTGATGCCACTTCTGATGCTAAGACGGCATCGTGGAAGTCAATTTCCTGCGCGGTTCTTCGTCTCACACATGCCTTCAGATTGGAAAGGCATGGGTTGGGTTGGTCACATCACTTACATGGACAGTGGATGCGGTTTTTGTCTCTCGCACTGACCGCAGTGGCTACCATCCTGGTTGAAACATGTCTGCATCCAACACGGCGCTTCGTCCGCATTGGAATCTGAGTCAGGCTCCCTTTGGGGGCCCCACAAAGGGGGTAATCGTTGTGGGGGTTATGCAGGGTCCTATTTGATGGATATATATATACTTACATGTTCTTAAAATGCCCATCAGTATCTTTCTTCATGGCTCACCCTCAGTGCACAGCTCTCAACGCGGCCAAGAACAAAACAGGTTTGTATTGCTATCGCAGAGGCTTGACATCATTCTCACTGGATGGGTAGGGCTTTCGGAAGCCCAAATCGCACGACTGGCGAACACCTCTCCGAATCGTGTTGTCGAGAGTAAGCCGAATCTAGAGTGAATCCAGCGAGACAGACAGCCTAATGCCGTTCAGTCTTCAACGGTGCCCAGCCCTCTGCTGCTGAGTACACGAGCATCGCGAGAGCCTTGGGTATCACTGCTTCTGTGGGTGTCGTTGTTTTCCAGGTTACACTAGCGCTGATGGGTGTTTATGTGTATAATCAGGCTCCTCAGGATGCTTTCCACGGTCGCGCCTGAAGATGGAGCTTTGAGCCAGTGTCGAGAATAGCGCCATAAACACTGTAGCGCCCAGAGACCTGT
>QLPN01000811.1:0-15528 GCA_003314395.1 Albatrellus ellisii
CCGTCCATCATCGGAGTCTTGCTCCGTCTTGACGAAGCCTACGGGCTTACTATACCCTTGTGCATCCTTGCCTGGTGCTTTAGCTGTTGTAAAGGAAAAAGGAGTACTTGGTTGCGGCTTCCCCCACTCGCGCACCTTGGGGCCGCTAGGCGGCAGGGTGGGTATGCTCTGCTTCACATCGCGCTGCTTTTCCCGCTCTGTCTTCGCCGCACGCTCGCGGAACTGAGCGATCTCGGATATAACAAGACCCCGCTGCGTCTCAGGAAGGTCCCCCTCCTGCAAATCGTGTAGGTGAGGTGGTATTATATACTTCTCCTTGTCTAGAAGCCCATTTGTGGATGCCTCTTGCGAGGTGCGATTGATTTCTTCAAGTAGCGCCTTGACCTGGGCCTTGGCCCTTTCCTCCACTTCTTCATTAAGCTGACAATGTAAAATGTTAGGCAAGGAAAGGCAAGAAAAAAAAAACTTACGACGTACATTTCTTTGTTGTGCAACATAAGCATCCAGAAATATTTTAGTCTTCTCATCTGCTTTTACCTGAAAACTGATAGGCACAACATGGATAAGGGGACAACCGGGTGCTCACCAATAGTTTCTTATTCATGCAACCATCCTCAAGCGCTGGCAGCTCGATGTTATTCAGTAATGACATGGCTCGTATTGCTCCGTCGGGATCTTCGAATTCAGCAAAACCGAAGCCTTGCGGCTTATTCGCAGGTGTGATCAAGCGCTTGAACGATTTGACGTTACCGCATGCCTACATATATGCACATCAACGTGTGGCAGTATGGTGCAAAGATAGAAATTTTCACCTTGAGTAGCTGGTTGATAAAGTCGTCCACAATCCCACCTGAGATTGATCCAATAAAAAGGCTGACTTGCTTTTGAGCCTGCGGTGGAACGAACTGCTGATGCAGTTGCTGCTGCTGTGCAAGAGCCGACATTGAAGGACCTTGCCCGTATGACGGCAAAGGACGCAGACCCAGCCCTAACCGGTGTGGTACAGGCTGCATTATGGTTATCTTCGATACGTCAATAACAGAAAGCGACGAAAAAAGCCTGTCCTAGGTGAGAGAGTCAGAAAGTACTGTGGCAAGTGAGAGTAGATAATTAGGGGAGGTCAGTTGGTAAGCAGCCCCATATGCTCCCCGCCATGTCATTGCAATTGTACTATGGATAGTCAATATTTGCTCATTAATTTATCCATGTGCCCCAGTCTCTCAACGCTCAGGCTTTCAACGCCCATACAGGCAGACCCTGGCCACTCCCCCTATCCTGTGACTTCTAAATAGTCCCACAACGCTTGTTGCCTTTTCTCTCCTGCCCATCATCCGCCCACTAGTGCTGATTTGTTTTCGTTAGCAAGTGCTACTTCTCTCGCATCTCAAAGTACATTGCGCATGGACTCGCCACCCCCCTGCGTATCCTTCAGTAAGTGACCGTCTTTCGGATTTCACGGCCCGTCCCGTCCTCATAGGCATCCCTGTACAGTCGGGATCGTTGATTTCTCAGAAAACGTACGGTTGGCATTCTGTATTGCTAACACAGTGCAGTTGTGAAGGATATGTATTGCTATAGGCTCGTTGGTTGTTCTGTACGGAGTCCATCAGCGATCTTCTCGGTAAGCGTTGTTACCTTCTGCCCCCACGCTTGCTCTCACACACTCTGTCCCAAGGATTTGAGCCACACGAACTAGTTGTCACACCATCTCTTGACCTTGTCCACCCCGATGACTTTTCTCAAGTAAAATGGCTTCATTAGCTTGTTGCACAGTGGTTATGATCGTCGCTTGACCATGGCTTAGTGACATTCCAGCAATACCATTCGTCAAGACAAAGCAGCCGTCTTGGCGTACCTGCGACTCAAGCACAAGGATCCATTTAAGGGATATGTTCTATGCGCCATTGTGAGGAAATGACCCCACCATTCCTCTTAACTCACTCCAACATCCCTCCTAGTCGCGTACCGTTGCACACAACGTGCTAGTTGGCAGTGTCTCATTCGCCTCTATAATGCTATGCATAACGCATCGACTGCGCAAGAGGTCGCCATCATCACCCCCTCGGCTACTAACTTCGAGTTCAGAGTGAGCGCGCATTCGTCGTATCGTTCTTTCGTCCATGGTTGACGTCTTTCCCTAAGTACTATTAGCGATGGGGTGACCCGTCCCCCATGCCCCCTAGTCCAGTACCTGCTCTGCGACTACCAGACTCACCCGTCTCGTCAAATTCTGACGATTCATCCCTATTGTCAACCACATCATCCGCTTCTCTCCCAAGTCCCTGTTCTGGAGGCAGCCTGACCCCCTCAGCTACTAGCAGAAGCGTTCAAAAGTCGATCACCTTCGATCCCTTGCCAAAGCAGTCTGTGCGCACGGCGCTGATCCTTGATCGCTTTTCGATGAACTGCCCCATTATTTATTGCTTAAATGACAGCTTCCTTTCTACGACGGCTGTCATGGGCCGCAGTTTCTTCGACTTTGTTGCGAAGACGAGAATCTTGTTCGCAGCTGGATCGGTGCCGTCAAGAGCTAGGGCGTGAACGAACACGGGCAGCCGAGCGATGGCGGCTTTGGATTCGGGAAGTTCCATCTACTTGCTCAAGGGAGGGACTCCAGGTGCTTCGTTCCGTCAAATTTTTGCTTCTCGAGATTGCTCACGCATTATCCAGCAACCACTATGCTGAAAGCTCAAGCCAGCACTTGATTTTGCGAGGTCAGTCACGCAAGGGACCGCTTGGGACCAGCCGACCTCGTGTCCGAATTTCCCGGTCGCCTTTGAATGGTCAAGAGATTCTTTTAGATTCCATTTTCTCAGCCCACTCTGATGGGCTCATGGTTATTCTGAGACGCTCGTCATAATTGCTTTGTGTCATGTATGTTATCATATCCTTTTTTTGTCACAGATCTCTTGTGCGTGTTATGATCATACCCTGAGGGCACCACCTTATAAATTATATATTTTGTCTTATGTTTCGTTCGCAACGCGCCTGTTTCTGTATGCTATTCCCACCGTGCAACTTGATTGTTGCGTCAATATATTTTCGGGTGTCCATGCCAGATCACTACTGCTATTGGAGGGAGAAAAAACTTCAATTCATTCAATCAAACTCCTGCTAGCGATAGGTGAATACTGGGTATTATAACGCATTAACGGTTCTTGGGCCTGATGCTATATCTGACTGACTTGAGGGTTTCCCACTCCGACTATTCAATTTCACTTCCTGACTTGCATTCAAAGTGCCCTCAATTCTGACCTCGCTAGGTGTCATGTAGCAGGCTTTCGTAAGTGTATACTATATCAGTCGATCGCACATCGCACAGTCGTGCAGCATGCGGACGTAGCTTTAGTACCCTCATAACTAATGGAAGTTCCAACCAGTCAAAGGTTTTGGGTTTCTCAAATCTTGCCCTGTGCAAGTGTGCGCCAGTTGTCAGCTCAATGGGCGCCTAAGAGTTCTTCCCAAACTTCCCATGCCCTGCTTATCCTATACACCACGTCGTTTGACTGATAAAAAAACCCCATTCAAGCAGACACGCGGATGAGCTGAGCTATCTATAGGCACACCATAGCATGAACATTGCATGCAGAGGTCTGACTATCAGATTTTTCTGGGCTACTTCTGACGTGTTGCATAAAACTTGTTGAATATTGGGTCCCTGAGTGCCACTACCAAGCCACAGCTCCACAGACATGGCTTCGACTGAAACCGAGCAAGAACACCATGCAGCCAATCATGTATGCCAATGAACATAAGGTCTGTCAAAGAATTCGAATTGTACTATATACCTATGTGATTGATCGGCTGCAGAGAGGCTAGCAGCATCTGTTATTGAAGGAGGTTGCTTGGAAAGAGCATGGCTGACTGTAGAAAGAAGAGAATATATTCTACAGGAGAAATAATGAGAAAACATATAAGACAAATGGTGTAGAGAGTAAGTGCTGACCTCAGTCTCTTTGTAGAAGACTGAGGGAAAAGAAAACTGCATGAGAGAAATTTTCTGTAAGTAATGGGTCCATCTGTATCATCCCTGAATCCTGCAAGAGGTCCATGTGGTGCATCACACTAATTGCACTGTTGCCCAGTCATGTTAATGTGCATTCACTGTCACACATTGCTGTAATCTCCAACATCTGTCAGTTGCTGTCACTCTCACAACAGATAAACTGTGTGAACATGCATTGTAGCTTTTGCCTTGCCAAAATGATGATGAGATTGCAAATGGCTGAGAACAGTTGATGGAACATGGACAGCCATTGGCTGTCAGGCTGCTATTATCTTCCTTGTTTTTCCTTTCATTTTTTCCTATTTTTCTTATGTCTCTATTGCTACAGATCTTACAATTGCTCCTGATTTATTGAAGCAATTCTCATGGTTATGCATTCATCTTGTTCATCTTTATTGGCTGATGATGTGCCAGTTGTCTGATCTCTGATCAGTGTTACGAGGCACTTGCTTTGGCACCTCATAACGGTTTTCTTTTTTTGTTTTGTTTCTTTTTATTTTTACTTACTAGTAAAGTGTAGTATTATTACTACAAGTGTGAGCTTAGCTCCACTTTACTTAGTAAGGACTTATCTTTTTCTTTTCTCTTTTATAGTATTTAAGTATTTACATACTTAAGTGTGAGCTTAGCTCCAAGTACTATATTAAGACTTATCTTTTTCTCTTTATCTTTCTTTATTTATTAAAACATTTACTTGCTAAGGACTATTACTATACAATTAGCAAGGACTCTCTTTTCTCGCTTTTATTTACCTTTGTTTACACCTGGTTCACTANNNTTGTGGCTGAGCCACTTATATCACATGGACGCGTACTTACTGCGCATTACTGCGCATTACTGCGCAACTTTACTATATTTAAGATCTCCAGTTTGTATAAATAGTTGACAGACTGGCGGTCTTAAACCCCAGTCTTGTCAACTTTGCAATCTAGGGAATCTCCTTATACTGCACTTGATCTAAGCTCGTTAAACACTCGCTTCATTCTTTCTTGACTAAGTCTAAGAACTCTAAAAGCTATTAAGTCATCTTATGCTAAAAGTCAAACTGGATTCTCGTATCGTTATCGGTGGAATCATCCTCGTAACTATATCGTTAATCCCACTCTTCATCATCATTCGGAACCTCTATTACGTTCATCAAGCCAATATTCAAACCTTGGTTACCAGGAGTAACATTTTAGACCTTCCCTAAGACCGCCCAATAGGCCGCTCTTAGCAATCAGCCCATTTACAAAGTACTTATGACTCTTTTTCACATTGTTACTGCAGATGCTCACTCAGCTTTCTCATGACTGCTGCAGAGTATCACCAATCATTCTCATACTTGCTGTGGACATCAGTTATCCTCTTTCTGATTGGTTGTTATTATTATCTCTACTGTGCAGCCTTTGCTAGTCCATATGCCTGCCCTAGAGAACAGTACTATATATACTATATGACTCCTAGCATTTATTCCCCAGTTCTGATCATCTGGGATATCTGCTAGGTACAGTACCAGTTCTCCTCCCTCTTTTACCTTATACTGAATACATCTGGGATGTCCACTAGTTGAAGCGTGGTTGTCCTTTTTGTTGTTTTAGTCTTTCCATCAGTTGTTTGGCTTTGACATCATGTCAGCCTCACATCATGGGTGTCTGCAAACTGTTGATGTGCATTTTTGCTCTTTGCTGCAGCACCTGTTCCCCATACTTATTTACATAAGCATGGTCTGTGTGCTGCTCTCTTATGTATATAGGCATCTGATTAGGGACACTGATCTTTAGTTGATCTTATTGCATCTTCTCCCTCACTGTGCTTGCATCTACACTCACTACTATACTTCTGTGCAATGCCAGTGTTGTAACTACTCTTTCTGGGCTTATGCCCTGCATGTTTGCACTCTCTCCTGATGAGATCCCATGAGGAGCGAGGTGACCAGGAGTCCTACTTAGATGTAGGAGGAATGGAGGTGAGTAGGCATGAAGATAATATAAGTTCCAACAAGGAGGAAAAGGGCCACACAGTAGCCAATAGTGACGATATAGAGAACAGTCTCCATTGGAGACTGAGAAGAGTAAGGATAGGAGTAAGGACTGATTGAAGACACTCTTGATTGAAAGAGAGGGAGAATGTCTGCTTGTATTTTACTACACTATAGCACTACTCTTTATACTAGTTGAGACTGCACACAGACCGTGCTTAGTCATAGAGTGTGGGGCATGGGTGCCAGAGTGAACAATAATGACATGTGAGAACTTCAACATCTCCCTCTTGCCTCCTTGAATGGAGTGCCTTGTGTTGAAATATGGGCAAGGTGGCAAACAGGAGATTGATCATTAAGGTGTAGAGATAGGGTTGTGAGCCCAGGTGAAGATCAATGAGCCACAAGGACAACAGTCCAGAGGCCTAGAGAGCTAGAGACATAGCTGTAAGATAGAGAAGATGTGTACCAGAGGGTAGAGGGTACACAGAAGACAGAGAGAGCTCAGCACATGCAGAAGTGCTGAGGTAAGACAAAGACAAAGTGAAGTAGATATAATAAGAGCTAGATAGAGTTTAAGAGGAGCTAAAAACATAAAGAGAAAAGAAATACCAATAAGATGAGATAGAGATAAGTATACTTAATAAGTAAACAGTGTGATCAACATCATAAGGTAGTGAAAAATCAACACCTTGGTCTCAGGTGACTGCCATGCTGAACATTGTAGCATCATCACAAACTCCAATATCATCCTACACAGATGCTGTCGATTTCTGTAAGGTTGGTGATTGAATATGACCTTGGAAGACAATATGTCTTCACCTGAAATGGACAGGCTGTGGCTCTGCCTTTGTTGAGATCCTACCTTAACTTATAGTCTGAACACATTGCTGAGCTGAGCAGCAGTGTGGGTGGTTGTGAAAGAGCCAGGATGTGCTGTGGAGTGCCACACTGCACCACACTGTGGCACACCACACCAGGGGAAGGCAGTCTTTGTAGTGGCACTTCAGACATGAAAAAAACCACATGTTGGCCTCATTACACTCAGTTTTTCCCTAATATGGGACTGCTTACCAACTGACCTCCCCTAATTAAATGTTACATCCTTGTAACCCTTCAGATTACTCATCACATACATCTGACACCTGTCCAATCCATCCCCTCCACCTATGTCAGAACTACCTATGTCAGACCCTCACATTTATTACATGTTTTCGAGACTCATCACAAGACCATACACCCCACCTCCCACCTCATGCATTCCAGCTCTCACCAAACAGTGGGTGACTTCCCATTGATGTGTGCTGTGGCAGGCTGAAGGGGAAAATCAACCACTACCACAACAAGTCTGAGGGGTGCAGGTCATAAGATTCCCTAGACACCAAAGTAGAGGGGTTAGTAGACAATAGAGTGGTGTGATAATGTGATGTGACTGGGTGACAATGGGGCAATATAATGGAAGCATGACATGACAATAGTAATAACAGAAAATGCAATGTGGCACAATGGAGAATGTAAATGTGACACAATGGAGACCACAACACAATGCAAAGGAAATCCAACAGGCTAATAAACATGACCTACAGGGTGTGCACTTTTGTGTCATAGTGGAACTCTGGGAGGGAAGTATGGAAACTGCTGTTGGAATTTCCATGGTATTCGTTCAGCTCCACTTTACTTACAGTTAACACACATCTTTATTATGTCTTATCTAACCCACTTACACCACAACACACATGTTCTTACAACATGTTCTAACAACCCACATTTGAAATTCCACTTGAACCTTATTCAATGTGCACTACTTATACTAACTCCCCCACTTTCTTACCACTCTTAGACATATATACTATGTCTAACCATGTCACCACACTCTGGAGCCTTGCCTCCACCACTTACCACTACCTCTTTGCTGCTGCAAATATCACTGTCTTCTTCCTCTCTCTGGTTGGCTCATTCCTGTGCAGACAACTGCTGCTGTTTCTCCTTGGGACTCTGATGGGAGAGAGGGAAAATTGTGGGTGGGGAAATCTATTGGACAACAAGTTATTTGAATACAAGTTTAGCTCCACAACAAAACACAACAGAAAATTTACAAATGCAGGGTTGATCATAGAGATATTTGCAATGAGATGGGGTCCAGATGCAAATGAAGTAAAAATATCATGCTATAATGGATGAGTGAAAAAGGAATAGTGCTAATTGCACCAATTACTGACTTTGTGACTTGCAACTCCATTGCAGGTCTTGACCCAAGCCTCAGCCTATACATCCTATCAGTCCTGCTCCTCATTGGCTGACCCAATCCTCCATTCCAGTGCTGACACAAATGCATGATTGATATGACTGGATGATTATTGCATGCAGCACATTAATGTCACTGTATTCATCTTATGTCACTGATGATTGTTTTCTGATGCTATGCACACATGATGCTCATCACCATGAACATCTAGAAGTGCTAGATGGACTCTGCTAAGAGTGGCCAATTGGATGGTCTTAGGGATGTAATGATGAAGGGGGGTTTTTGGTAGCAAGATGATGGTAGTAGATCAAGGTGATGTACAGTGACTTCCAAAATTGATTCAATGTTTTGCAATTTCTCATTGTTTGCTGATTAAATCAGGAACCAGAACAAATAAGACCAAAGTGTAAGTTGATGCCTTAAACTAGAACATCAGGGCTATACATTTTGAAAACAATTACATAATTTGGATCAGTATCTATGGAGATATAAACAGCCTAATCTAGGGTATCATTGAATCAATTTTGTAACTACCTGTCAAAAAACCAGAAACTAGGAATTCTAATACTTTGTATGACCTCCCTTGGCCTTAATTACTGCTTCAAGTCTTCTAGGCATACTTTCAATCAAGTTCTGACACACCTCTGCCACACTATCCCAAATCTCCCAAACTCCTGTTGTGCAGGTATTTCAGGCATGGCAGTGAAGGCAGCAGGACATGATCAGAATGGGAGGATCATTCAGATGCATGGTGGGAGATGGTGGTAGACAATGAGGGCAATGGTCATGCCCAAGATAAGGGTGGAGAAAGAGATGATGAAGAAGAGAAGTGGCCACTCCATATTAGGAGTGCAAAAGGAGGGTATAGAAGTGGATGGTAAAGAGTGGTGCAGACAGCACCCTTAGGGCAAAAGAGAGAATGTCTGCTTGGATTATACAGACACTATCTAGCTACTGATATACATCCTGAAGTCACACACAGACCATGCTGACTAATAAATATGGGCTGTGGGTGTCAGAGGGAGAGAAGAGTGATAAGCATCTAATCAGATAAGGGAAAAGACAACAACTCCTTTAGGCATTGTCGAATACTCCCCCAGCTGTTGTTTGATATGTTGCCACAGATGTTCAATGGGGTTTATATCTGGAGACTGTGGAGCCCAGTCCAGAACATTGATATCATTGTCTTCAAACCATTTGGTGGCCTTTTTGGAGGTGTGCTTGGGGTCATTATCCTGTTGAAAAATGACATCCTTGGTGGAAAACCCTGATTCCTCCAGGCTGGGCAGTAGGTTGTCCTCCAAAATACTCACATACTGATCTGCATTCATCTTCCTGTGGAAAACTGGGCAGGGCGGCAAACGATAAATATAGCACAGCACAAAATAGATATGCAATGCAATAAGGCAGAGCAGTGGCAACGATAAGGGGTATTCCCTTGTGGAGACAGAGCAGTAGGCCAAAGGGCCACATCTGATGAGAGAAGATGACGAGGTGTACAGATGAGGGTACACAGAATAGACGAGAAGTTGCTACAAGAGACAGGTATGTCAGAGAGGAGTTAGAGTAGCCGACAAGATACATACCTCAGCAGTAGATAAAAGTGCTGAGGTATGTGGACGAAAAACAAAAGGTTTATACAGCTCAATCACAATAAAGTTTAAAAGGAGCTTAACTATAAAACCAAAAGATAGATCCCAAAAAAGGGAAAGAGAGAATGGTGTTACGAGGCACTTGCTTTGGCACCTCGTAATGGTTTTCTTTTTCTTTTTTCTTTTTCTTTTATCTTACTTACTATAGTAAAGTGTAGTATTATTACTACAAGTGTGAGCTTAGCTCCACTTTACTTAGTAAGGACTATCTCCTTTCCTTTCTCTTTTATAGTATTTAAGTATTCACATACTTAAGTGTGAGCATAGCTCCAGGTACTATATTAGACTTATCTTTTCTCTTTTCTCTTTCTTTATTTATTATAACATTTACTTGCTAAGGACTATTACTATACAATTAGCAAGGACTCCCATCTCTCGCTTCTATTTACCTTTGTATATTTCTTGTTCATTTCGCGCTTGTGGCTGAGCCACTTATATCACATGGACGCGTACTTACTGCGCATATTTGTTTACTTACTGCGCTTTACTGCATAACTGTACTATAGTTAGATCGCTAGTCTTGTATAAATAGTTGACAAACTGGCGGTCTTAAACCCCAGTCTTGTCAACTTCGCAATCTAGGGAATCTCCTTACACTGCGCTTGATTTAAACTCGTTAATCACTCGCTTCACTCTTTCTTCACTAAGTCTAAGAATTCGACAAACTACTAAGAACTTTTACACTAAGTCAAAACTGGATCCTCGTATCGTCATTGGCGGAGTCATCCTTGTGACCATATCATTAATCCCCCTTTTCATCGTCATTCGGAACCTCTATTACGTTCATCAAACCAACGTCCAAATCTTGGTTACCAGGAGTAACATATTAGACCTTCCCTAAGACCGTCCATTAGGCCACTCTTAGCAAATGGTGTGATCTGCAAAGGACTAGACAAATACTAATATGGATAAGTATGATCAGTGTTGTATAGTAGGAAAAATTGACACTTCCCCTCAACCTCTGCAAGTCTTCCAACTCCCTCCCAACCCATACAGCCCCATACCATGATGTTTCCACCTCCAAACTTCACTGTGCCCTGCACCTCATGATCATTCAGCCCCTGGCCAACCTGCTTCCAAACCCACTGCTTTCCATCTGACCCAATTCTGTTGATTTTGGTCTCATCTGACCAAATAATCCTCTTCCAGTCCTCTACAGTCCAGTTTTGGTACTTCAAAGTGAAGGCTAAGCATTCCTTGTGATGTACTGCAGAGAGTAGTGGCTTTTTCTTCTTTGTTACAGCCTTCAATGAATGTTGTTTAAGAACTTGGCACACAGTTTGTGAGGAGACAGGGTTGGGGATGATGGAATTGATGTGCTTTGTGGCCTGGACAGCATTGGAAACCTTTCCTGTGGTGATTTGTGTAATGATAGCATGTTCAGATGTGGCAGAGAGCTTGGATGGATGACCAGAATGAGGTGACTGATGATTGGGAAGGAGGTTTTGGAGGACCCTAGCAACTGTAGGCTGGCTAACACCCAGAGAGGAAGCAACTTTATGAGTGGATTGACCATTGCTGGCTAGAGCAATGATATTTTCCTTCTGAGCAGAGGAGATAGAGCACATGGGAGAATTGAAAAGCATTGAGTGGGTTGGCAGTGCTTAAATAACTTCAGTTGAAGTGGTTGCTAAGATACAATCTCTATAGCAACCATCTGTCAATCACATATCTGTCAAAGTTTGACAGATCTGTCAGACTTTGACAGTTCTGACAACCAGTTACAAAATTGATTCAATGACATTCCAGATTGAACTGTCTGTATCTCCATGGATACTGATCCAAATTATGTAATTCATTTTCCAATGTATAGCCCTGATGTTCTAGTTTCAGACATCAACTTACACTTTGGTCTTATTTGTTCTGGTTCCTGATTTAATTAGCAAACAATGAGAAATTGCAAAACATTGAATCAATTTTGGAAGTCACTGTAGTTGATCACAATGAAGATCAAGATCAATGAAATACTAATGAGGATGATTAATCCTATAATGATTTGTGGATCCAGAGTGACAAGCTTAAGATATCTTAGCAACACTTAGTGACTTAAGGGATTCTTAGGTTTAGTTCTTAGAGTGAGATGAGGTAGAAGTGAGCTTAGGCCTGCTAAGAGTGGCCTATTGGACAGCCTTAGGGAAAGTTTGTGATAACTGTTGAAATTTCTGTGTGTACCAATGTGTTCTCATTTGGTCTACCTCTATACTTTACCTACTCATTACCTACATATCATGCATACCTTCCTCCTTGGACTTATATCCACTCACTGTCCATTCACTTACACTCCACACATTTCTCTGGGATGATGTGCATCCCTCCACATATGGTAGTTGTTGTACTTTACTACTACAATCTCCACCCCAACACTACCTGCACATACTATATGAGATGGGACTCCTACACTACAACTCCTCAGACATCTTACAACTAGTCTGAGTGAGTACTCCCCTCACCTTATCCTTGTGAAAATCTGGGAAGGGCAGTAGACAACAACAAGATTATGTGATGGGATGAGTAGGCAATAAGCCCAGAGTGTAAGATTCCTAAGGTTAGGGCTAAAGCCCAAAAGAGCAAGAGCATGTGGTCATGTGACCACATCTGAGTAGAAAGAGACAGCATATGCAATCAGAGGTGTACACAATATCAAGAGATACTCAGCAAGCTGCTAGAGTGCTGAGGTGGTATGACAGAAAGATGCAGTAGATATAGTGAGGGCAAAATAAGATTAGAGAGGAGTCCAAAAAGTGTGAAATACTGGCACAGTATGTGACCAGTGATGAGGGGGATAAGATAAGATAAGATAAGATAAGATAAGATAAGGTAGAAGTAAGGCTCACTCAAAATGTATCAGTGTGCTCAGTGTTATATGGTAGTGAAGATTTGACAATCCTTCACTCTCTCTCACCACTAGCCTGCAGCTGTCTCTTTACTATGATGTGTTGCTGCTTGTGCATTCATGCCCTCACTATCTGCTGCAGTCATGCAACTGCCCACTTCCCTCCTTATGCTAGGAGTCTCATATATCCTTTCACTTATATACATCATTGTTGCAGCTGTCTTCCATAACTTGCATGTACAATAACTATACCCCTGGTGACAAGGTAATCATTATGTGCTTGATAAGCATAGTAAATGTTCCTGATGATGATGAAGAGTGGGATCAACAAAATAGTGATAAGGATGATACCACCAATGACTAAATGAGGATCCAGAGTGATGAGTTTAAGATGTCTTAGTGACACCTAGAGTGACTTAGAGATTCTAGACTTAGTTCTTAGGAAATGAAGTGAGTTCTTAGTGAGCTTAGATCAAGCACAGTATAGGAGAATCCCTAGATTGTGAAGTTGATAAGACTGAGGTTTAAGACTGCCAGTCTTCCAACTACTTATACAAAACTGGAGATCTAAAGATAGTATATGTAGTTTAGGTGTTGAAATCACAAACTGATGCATGTACAACTTACTATTTCCATTTTAGGCAACTTGGCAGGAACTGACATGCATGCAAACTTTTGTCTCCTCTCCACAGAAGACATATGATAACTACCTACTTTCTTGATTACTCTGCTACTGTATAGTTCTGAGCCACAGGCAGTTTATCTAGCCTATTTATGATAGCTTGCCTTTTTTCCCCCCTCAGTCCTTGTGTTGTTTTTGAGACTGAAGTGAGATCTTACTTTACACTTCTTTAACTTACGTCCTTGTTGACACATCCATATGCTGACTAACTCACTCCTTCCTTTTTTGGTTTCCTACCTGTACACACACACACATGTCTATATATACATACACACAGTTTCTCTGTCCATACTTACACTGGTCTGTGCACTAGTATACTTACTATAAGTAGCTTGTAGCATCACTGTATAAGGATAAGAACTATTCTAGTTCCCCTCATGCATATGACCTGTATTTCACAGGTTATGGGCCCTGCCCAGGTCATGTGCAACACTCTACTCTCTATTCTCATACTCAGCTTCACAGCCCTTATACTCTCACCCAAAAATGTCTTCATCATCACTATACTCCTCCTCACTCAACCCTCCTCCTCAGTATCCATACCATTATCCTTGAAGGTTTGGAGAACTACCACCAATGGGCCAACATAGTTAAATTGGCTCTTATTATGATGGGAGTTTGGTATACTATCTTGAAACCCACCATCACTCCAGTCATCAGCACCACTGAAGTCCCAGGAGGTTTACCCATCAAAACCACCACCAACCTAGATGAAATACAAATATGGTGGGACAATAATGAGATTGCAAAAGCAGTGATTTTCATGCACTGTACCATGCAGCCTTCCATCCTCATCTCCTCAGAAGCTATCCTAGCATGTCAGGCATGGGAACTGTTAAAAGCCACCTATGGTCAACAAACCATGGTTGCCACCTTCATGGAGTTCCAATCTATGTTCACCTGCAAGTATGATCTCCATACCCCTCTCACTCCACAGATCAACACACTCTTGGTTGTGTGGGAAAGGTTAGCAGCATCAGGAGTCGACATCAGTGATCAATAGATGTGTTTTATCTTGCTCCATGCCCTTCTGTCTTCCTGGAGTCCTTTTTCTTCCACTGTTCTAGCCTCCTCCAATGTTGATGCTCTCAGTCTCCCTGTCATTCACAGATGAATCCTGGATGAAGAAGCCAGGTTGTGCCCTCACTCTGTGCTTTCTGCCTTTCACACTCCCTCCGACTCCACCTCCAGCTGTCAGAATGCCTCATTCTGTATGCACTGCAAGCACAAGAACCATTCAGTTGACAATTGTTGGGTGTTGCATGGTATGCCAGAGGACATAAAAGCTAGGCTGGACAAGCAGAAGCAAAAGGATAAGAATAAAGATGGGGTAGACACTGCACCTAGTATTAATACCTTGTCTTCTTCCTCTGCCACCATATTTGATGCTTGCTACTACATTGGAGGGCCTGCTGCCTGGATGTTTGACTCTGGGTGTACTGACCACATCACACCTCATTGTGCAGACTTGGACATGTATATGGACCTTGCACTTCATAGTGTGACAGTTGGCAATGGCTCTACAACTCCTTGCATTGGAAAAGGAACATGTGCCCATTGTCACATTTTACCAGACAAAATGGAAGTGTCCCTGTCTCTTTCCAATGTCTTGCATGTCCCAGGAGCCTCCAGTCGATTCCTCTTGGTCAGCAAGCTTGATTGCCTCAGTTTTTGGATCATCTATGACAACAGGACCTGCTCCATCTCAAAGAATGGACAGATCTACAGTGTTGGACACCTGTGTGACAGGATGTACTGGATTGACCTTGCAACACCCATTGCACTCCACTCTGTCACATCTCCCTCCATCCATCTCTGGCATGAACACCTCAGACATCTGTCAGAAGAAGTTGTTCATTGTATCAGTCCTTCACAGCTCTCTGGATTTGTTCCTCCTATCATACCTTCTCCTTCCTCTCCCTGCACTGGCTGTCTTCTGGGCAAGCTGCCATGGTCTCTGTTACGAGGCACTTGCTTTGGCACCTCGTAACGGTTTCTTTTTTTCTTTTTCTCTTTCTTGCTTACTAGTATTATTACTACAAGTGTGAGCTTAGCTCCACTTTACTTAGTAAGGACTCTCTTATTTCTTTTCTCTTTTATAGTACTTAAGTATTTACATACTTAAGTGTGAGCATAGCTCCAGGTACTAT
>QLPN01000812.1:0-15063 GCA_003314395.1 Albatrellus ellisii
CCTTCGAGCGACGCCCCCGTCCTCTGGCTGGTTGTGAGCGACACGCCGGTACGGTTGGCGCAGCCACTGGACGCACACGAACGACTGTCTCGGGGCGTCCCCGCCGGTGTATTGTACAGAAGCCAGCACGTGCTCCGACAGTGTCCGCGGCGATATTCGTTCCAGCTACACTCGTCTGGCTTCGCAACAGCGCGCCTCACGAGGTCCCTCTGTTGAGCAGTGGCCGAAATCAATTGTGAACAGGGGGTGATGCGGCCGTAAGTATGCATGTGCACACGAGGGCCATTTGCTTGGCAAGGCAGTTGCGAAGCTGTTGTGACGGAAGGCGGGGTTGCGGCGGAGATCACGATCACTAGCATGTTCCGGGAACGCAAGGCATCAGACTTCTGTGATGAGTAGGAGGGGCGCTGGTTGAATTGAATTGTGAACATCGTATCATCAAGGGCAATAGAGTGAGCCGGCCGTGAATATGCTGCCGTCGCCGCAACGCGACGGCGCTAAGATAGCCCTACCATACCAATTCCGAGGAGCTTCCCTCCGAGTCTTCAATAATGTACTTGGAGTACACAAATCACGCAGTAGTCCTGTGCTGTAACCCAAATCGAGCAACCTGCGTAGTTGTTCAGCACGTACCGTACATGATGTCCCAGTAAAAGTCGTGCACGAGTTCATAAAAAGTCAGAACAATGTGAATATGTGAATATGAAAACGATGCATCTGATCGAAGGGAATGGACGCACGGCGCTCGTGTCCGTCCAGGTATAGCAACTATTGTCGTGGAAGGCAGCACAACAAAGAAGACAAAAGAAATGATGATGGACGATATTTCTATCGCAACAGCTGATTGGGTGGCCCTTCGACATTCCGGCATCTCGGTACACGCGATTACTGGCAGCGGGCGCGGCGCTTAAATTTTGGTCACAAGACCCTTCCAAGCCACAATCACAAACGAACGGCACTAGCAGTCTCAGTCAACTTCCTCAAGCGTCATTACGCTGTCTGCTCGTATACGGCGACGGCCTCGCAGGTGGTAGGTCATCCGTACATTCTTCTGTCCTCTGCTCTCAGCAGCTTCCCAATATAGGTTTAGAATCTTCTGAGCGTACCAACGCGGCACTTTTGAATCATTTCCAGCACCGCGGTCTTCACATCTCAGTCCGTGCTACCGACGCAAAGCAGTCTTCGTCTCTCTCTCTTGACCTAGGCTCTGTCGTCATTACATCTATTTCTCCGGAATATTGGTCAACCGTCCAGTTTTTTGAATCTGCCATTCCTTTTCGCTCTGCGAAGTTGTTGAAAAAAGTCCGCTGTGCTACAATTGGTGCTCCGCGCACCCGACCTAGCGCCATAAAGCGGTTTCAGGTACATGCTTTCCCCAAACCTGCAATACTAATCGACGGCATAATGGGGCTAGCGACGCCTTTTTCTGTGTAAAGACTAATAGCGCCAGGTGCTTTTCAGGACTTGGAGCATGATAATGAAACGTGCTGGAGAGCTGATCACCACGTTTCTCCTTATCGACCCAGGTTGTTGTATGTATTACAATAAAATACTGTCCATGTGGCGATGTATGTGGATCCCAACTACAACGCCTGGACTACATTGAAAACGTGCCGGCATCATATGCCAACATGGCGCTTGATCTTTAATACCCCAACCCATATCACCGTAATCCCCGCGGCGAGTTGTTCCAACTGTTCCGAACCGTTTTACATCGAACACAAGGTCCACCTCACACCTGACACCGTGATGCCTACTGACCATATCTGAACCTGTAGAAATCTGGAGATACGTTGCCTTTGGCGCCATAGGTGCCGTCGCCGAAGTGAAGTCATAATTGCGCCTTACGTTGTGCCTGCGGCTGTAGGCCGTCTCGGTTTCGGTCCCCTAGGGCCTGTCGCAGGCACTTGCAATACTTCCATCCATATCCCTCACGTGTAGAGTCTTGGGGACATCTAACTGACTAACGTGATGATCGCTCCTGGCGTGCGGGCGGGGATAGGGAACGTGGGATCTGGGGGTGCATTCCCTGTGATGTAGGCTGTGGGCATGGGTGCACCGCTTCCCTGTCATTGGTCAGGCCATTGGAGTGGCGCTAACTGGCACTGGCTTCTTGGCGGGTGCCGCCATTCTAACCAGATTCCGAGGTGATAACAGGAGTCGACGCGATTGACCGGGAACACCATTTTTGTATCGTCTTGCGTCGTTTGTATTATGCTTCGTTGTTCTTGTGAAATTTCCAGCAAAGTATCGTGTATCGTGGAAGTGTCTTCGACCGCCGACTAAGTTCTATGTGTGAAGGCCTACCAATATCGTCTCGGCGCTCGAACTTTGTCAATCTATGCCCACCGTGGATTCTTCTCACTGTGACGAACCGAGGATATACATAATTGGACTGGAAGGAGAAACCCCATTTCACATCTGTCACCGTGATGCCTACTTGCCATATCCGAATTTGTACCACCGTTCATGACGGCTTGGCTGTCTTCGCACTTGGCAAGCGCCATCTGAGAAGTGATTGGGGTGGCTGTACTGGTAAGGCTAGCGCTGGCCACTGGTTCTTCCATAAGTTTTTCTCCAGATGATGCCAGGCAGGGGGTTTCTATCGCCGCGACCGCCGGGGAAGCATCGTTACACGCGTGTATCACTGTATCGTATCTATGTATCGTCTGCATTTTCCTAACCAAATGTCACCAGGCGGCGGATATAGCAACCCCTTATTCTGCGTAAACCTGATGAGAGTACTTATAGGATAACAACGAAACATGGAGAGGAGCTGAGCACCGCATTCCTCCCTATCAGCACAGGTACTGTATAGTTGTACCCATCATAATAAAATGCTGTCCATGTGGCAATATATACGAATCTCAGCTATACCGCCTATATTGAAAACCTGCCGGCATTATATGCCAACACGGTACTTGAGTTTTATGCCCCAGCCCATATTAGCCGAGCCCCCGCGGGGTGTTTGTTCAACTTCTCTGAATTATTTTACGAGATACAGACATTGAACGCAAGGTTCACTTCACACCTGACACCATGACACCTACTGACTATACCCGAACCTGCAGAAATGTGGAGACCCGCCATCGCTATCGTCGCCAGGGGCCTCGTTGGGTCTTTCAAGTTCCTTGCGACGGCAGCTATAAGCGTCATCGGTTTCGGTGCCCTATGGCCCGTGGGAGGCACTTGTAATACTTCCATTCATATCCTTCGCTTAAAGAATTGGCTGATGAATGTGGGCAGGTATAATCACTCCTGGCACGCACGCGTGGACAGAGAACGTGGCAGCTGGGGGTGCGTTCGCTGTGATGTAGAGTGTGACCATGAGCGAGGACCTTCCTGTGATTGGTCAAGCCATCGGATGGGCGCTGGCTACTTGGCCGATGCAGATTCTATAAAAAATTCCAAGGATGATATCAGGAGTAGCCATGATATCATTTGTGTACCATCGTGTGTCGTTTGTATTGTTGTTCCTGTGAAATCATGCATAGTATTGTGGAACGTGAGGCTCGTCTCCAGGTGTTTTCGACAGCCAATCAAAATCTGTATGTGAAAACCATGGTAAAATATCGAGTCCATGCCCGCTGCGCATTTCTTTCACTGTTATGAACCGAACATACACATGACTGAGCTAGAAATAAGAAAGGCCCATTTTATCGAGACAGTGTTTCTCTGCACAGAAACACCCTAGCATGAAAGGAAACCGACTCAGCCTCGAAATACACTCGAAGAGACTGAGGAAAAAACCTACGCGCATCCAAATACACGGACGAATCGGGTGGCTTAGGAGCTGCACAAGACTTGAAAGACGGAAGCAAACCTAAAGACCTCTTTTCGTACGAGCGACGAAAAGTTCGGAATCGCACGTCGGTGTTTGCCGAGCTGCCATAAACGGAAGAAAGACATGCAACGCTCAGCCACAAAAAAAGTAAAAGACGTAACATGAACAAAGTAGGAATATCAGTGAAGAAAATTGGACGGGACGAGCGTTTTCTCGCGCCGAGCACGCGCTTGCATATTCCAAACACATTTCATATCTGATATCATGACGCCTACTTCCTATATTCGAATCTGTACCATCATCGCTCATTACGGCCTGGCTGTCCTCGCATTTGGGATAACGTGATGGGAAAAGTCATTGGAGTGGCTGTAAGGCTAAGTGCAGGTTTCTTCCGTAAGTTTTTCTCCATGTGATGTGTCTCTATTGCCGCGACTTCCGAGGCAGTAACACGTATGTGTCGTCTGCATTTTCCTAATTACTGTCTTTTGTGGGGACTAGATGCTTTTCAGGACTCGAAGTGTAACAAAAAGAAAGATGCAGGAGAGGGGCTTACCAACACAGGCACCTATAGTTGCATTCATTATCTGTTCATGTGGCGGTGTATACGGATCCCAACTATAACGCCTGGACTATATCGAAAACCTGCCGGCGTCGGCGCTTGAGCTTTATACCCCAGCCCACATCATCGCGGTCCCCGCGGCTTGTGTTTTCACTAGATACAAACATTGAACTCAAGGTCCATTCCACTTCTGGCACCGTGGCGCCAACCGACTATGTAGAAATGTGGAGACTTGTCGTCACTTTCGTCACCGGAGGCCTCGTTGCGCCCTTACTTGTGCCTGCAGCTGTAGGCCTCATCATCGCTCCTGCAGGTAGCTGCAATGCCTCCATCTGTAGAGTCTTAGGGATATCTGACTAATGAACGTGGGCAGGGATAATCGCACCTGGCATGCAGGCGTGGATATTCTGGAACGTGGCAGCTGGGGGTGCATTCGCTAGGATACAGGCTGTGGCCATGGGCGGATCGCTTCCTATCATTGGTCAGGCCATTCTACAAAAGCTCCGAGGGTAATGCCAGGAGCAGCCACAATTGACCAGAAATGTCTGTTTGTATATCATTGCGTGTCGTTTGTATTGTTCTTCATTTGTTTCTGTGAAACTACTGCCACGGCATCATCGTTCACTAGTATTGTGGAAGTCGGCAGGTGTTTTCGGCAGCCGATAAAGTTATGTATGCTACCATTTACCAATATCGACTCGGCGCTCAAGTCCACGCCCCGCCGCGCGTTTTTTTCAGGCTCATCATCGAGCATACACATAATTGAACTGGAAGGAAATGTCACATTTCACGTCTGACATTGTGGTGCCAATTAACTATATTCAGAACCATAGGCATGCACGACCAACCGTTCATTATGGCCTGGCTGTCCTAATTGTCCGTTGTGAATGCCACCCAGCATCGCGTCGCGTTGTCAAGGAGCAGCGGATGTAGCGACGCCTTGTTATGACTGGTCTGGTTGACCACACTCACAGCCTTTCATTACACGTCAACGCGGCGCTTGAACTTTATACCCACCCCATATCAGTCCTCCCGAGACGCTCTTCCCCAATCGTTCCTAACCATCTTACTAAGTACCAACATCAAACTCAAGGTCCATTTCACACCTTATACCGTGACTACTGACTATATTTGGGCCTATAGAAATGTTGGGACTTGGACTTGCTACCTATGCCACCGTCGCCACCGTCACCGGGGGCTTCGTCATTACGCCCCTACTCGCACCTGCCGTGCTAGGCATTATCGGATTTTCTGTAGCAGGCCCTGTGGCAGGTACTTGCAATTTTCCGCGCATAGAGTCCTGGGGACGCGCAACTGACAAACGCGCACAGGGACGCTCGCCGCAGGCATGCAGGCGGGGATTGGGAACGTCGTGGCGGGATCTGCCTTCGCTGGAATGCAGAGTGTGGCCATGGGTGGGGCGCTTCCTTTTGTTGGACAGGCCATTGGAGGGGCGGTCGTTGGTGTTGGCTACTTGGCCAGCGCAGCCGTTCTCAGTCTTATCTGAGGGTGATGCCAGGAGCAGCCGCAATTGACCAGGAACTATCAGTTTGTATATATCATTGTGTGTCGTGTGTACTGTTCCTCGTTGCCAGTATAATATCATTATGGCCCGGCTGTCCTAATTGTCCGTTGTGAATGTCACCCAGCGTCGCGTCGCGTTGTCAAGGAGCAGCGGATGTAGCGGCGCCTTGTTATGACTGGTCTAATTGGGTGCTTTTTGGGACTTGAATGACGGAACATGCAGGGGAGCACTGCGTCTCTCCCTACTAACGCAGGTACTATAATTGCATGCACCACAATAGAATGCTGTCCATTGTCAATTCTATGCGGATCGTCTTCCTACTACAGCACCTGGACCACACTCACAGCCTGTCATTATACGTCAACACGGCGCTTGAACTTTATACCCATCCCATATCAGTTCTCCCGAGACGCATCTTCTCCAACTGCTCCTAACCATCTTACTACATACAAACATCAAACTCAAGGTCCATTTCAAACCTTATACCGTGACTACTGACTACATTTGAGCTTATAGACATGTGGGGATTTGGACGTACTACCTACACCACCATCGCCACCGTCACCGGGGGCCTCATCATTACCCCCCTACTTGCACCTGCCGTGCTGGGCATTATCGGATTTTCTGCAGCAGGCCCCGTGGCAGGTACTTGCAATTTTCTGCACATAGAGTCTTGGGGACGCGTAACTAATAAACGCGCACAGGGACGGTCGCCGCAGGCATGCAGGCGGGGATTGGGAACGTCGTAGCGGGATCTGCCTTTGCTGGAATGCAGAGCGTGGCCATGGGCGGGGCGCTTCCTTTCATTGGACAGGCCATTGGAGGGGCAGTCGTTGGCGCTGGCTACTTGGCCAGCACAGTCGTTCGCAGAGTTGTCCGAGGGTAATCCCAGGAGCAGCCGCAATTAACTAGAAACTATCAGTTTGTGTACATTATTGTTTGTCGTGTGAACTGTTCCTCGTTGTTTCGTAAAACTGCCAGTATAACATCGTGTTAGATTCGTCTTTGATAACCAATCAAGGTTCTATATACCACCGTCATACGTGCCAGTCCATGCACGCCACACACGCGCTTTTCTCGCTATTACGAACCGAGCACGCACACATAATTGAACTGGAAGGAATCCCATTTCATATCTGACATCGTGGCGCCGACTATATTCGGATCTGTGGACGTGCCCGACCAATCGTTCATCCTGTTGTATTCGCACTTCCCAGGTGCCACCGGAAACGTCATTGTGGTGGATCAGTATCCAGTATGGACCGTCTTCCAACTATAACACCTGCATGTCAATGACCCAACGCGGCGCTTGAACTTTATGCCCCAGCCCATATCATCCCAGTCTCCGCCGCGTTGTTTCCCAGCCTTCTCCTAACCATTTGACAATTGAAGACAAGGTCTATTTCATATCTGTCCGGTGACGCTGTGACATGCTGACTGTGTCCGAAACCTGCCCATATCATCGCAGTCCCCGTGGCGTTTTTTTTTTTTTTTCCAACTCTTTCCTACTAAATACAATTAAAGGTCCATTTCACATCTGACGCCGCGACGCCGACTAACCATATCTGACTCTGTAGAAATGAGTCATTGGGGACTGCTGGTCGCTGTCATTGCTGGCGTCGTAACCGCGCCCTTGATTGCGCCTGTGATGCTGGGAGTCATCGGGTTTTCTGCCGCGGGGCCGATCGTAGGTAATTACAATACTTCCATCCCTGTCCAGAGTCTGCAACTGATGAACGCGGACAGGGACCATTGCTGCCGGCATGCAGGCTGGTGTAGGGAATGTCGTAGCCGGGTCTGCATTCGCAGGGATGCAGAGTGTGGCCATGGGCGGGGCGCTTCCTGTTGTCGGCCAGGCTATTGGAGGGGTGGTGGCTGGCGCTGGCTACTTGGCCGGGCCTGGCAGGCCCCGCCGCGACTAACCGAGAACAATTTTTTGTGTATCGTATTGTGTTGTTTTGCATGCATCTACCTGCGTACCACCTCGTTCATGAATGTTGTGGAGCGTGAGTCCCGTCTTCGACAGCCGGCACACCATCACAACATCGACTCGGCGCTCGAATTTTGCATGTCAGCCCATGCCCGCCGCGCGTTTTTCTCACTCTTACGAACCGAGCCACACACAAATTAATAGAACTTGAAGGAATGCCCACCTCACCTGTCATCGTGATGTCGACTGACTTATATAGACGTGCCCGACCTACCCGTTCATGATTACGGCTCGGCTGTCCTCGTCATTGGAAATTTGTCCATCGTAAACGCTACCCAGCAGCCTCGTCGCGTGTCCCACTCAGGCTCGCTCACTCCCCAGGGGTGTCTTCGACCCCGCGCTAAGACCTGCGACCAGTTACGTGGCGCGCAGACTTCACACGCGTACAGCCAGCCAATGATTAGCACCAGAAATAGAATATGCTCGAGTGACCCAAGTTGCTCGGCACACAGGTACAGGGTCGGCTGCAGGTGTCGTACTCGCCACCATCGCTTTTTTTCTTTAATAATTAAAAAATTTAAAAAAGTTGATATTGTGAAGCGTCACTCGCTAGACGCGCCGAATACGACAGCAAGCTCGCGTTGGGCGCCGCCTGCCACCTGGACGCTCATCGAAGCCAGCGACATCTCATTAGCACGGTTGGTTCCTGCAAGACGATTGATTGATTACGCCGTGCGGTCTCCCCCCAAGTACGTAGCCGCACAGCCAGCAGCCTCCAGGCGCCCCCCACGATGCACCTCGCACGCCGCATTCCTGTCGCCCGTTCTGGGCCCATCTGCTGCACCCGCGAGATCCCGTCATCCCAGGACAGCGTGTAGGCACAGTGCCCGGATTTGTGTGCCCAACATACGGCTCATAGATAGAAACGGCGCAAGCGCGGAGCGCTACACGACATCCGCCCCGGCCACAACGCGTGCCCGTTCTCGGCACCAACGCGGGGCAGGGGTCAGCTGCCAGACAGAAAGAAACGTGGGGGCTGCCTGCATGCCCTGTGCTGTCGTAACCGCATCATGATGGCGACTAGCTGACGTGCAGGGTCGACCCCAAACCCGAGGGACGAATGAGAGAAAGAAAAAAAAAAAAAAGAACCCAGGATCGATGAAGAAGGCTCCATACTCGGGGAAATGCGGTCTAGAACCAAGGAGGCAGAAAAAGGAAATCGGGGGTCCTTGTGTGCCGGTGCTGCTGCCATCGCCAAGTTGCCTAATCACACATCTCGCATCGTTTGGCTGCTCTGGCGCCGTCGCAGGGAAGCGGCGCAGTAAAAGGGGTCATGGATAGAGTGTCGGCGGGAATGAGCAAGCCGGCTGTTCAAGAAGACGCCGCAGTCAATCATAATGGCTCGGCGGATGACACGCACATTGCACATTGCACACTGCACACATTGCACATCGCACGGGCATATTAATATTCTCGTCGTGACATCTTGCTAAAATTAGTCGCGTGCCCGAGCGCGCCAGAAGAGAGCACCGCGGGCGCCAGCACCAGCACGTAGCACGAACGAAAAAAACCAAGCCCCATAAGTGGAGACGCAGCCACTTGGTGCCTCACACGTTGGGCAGAACAAACCAAGAACAACGACGTTCGCTGAGTGCAAAAAATTACCCGACATCGCTGATCTGAGTCATGCAATTAGGAGATCGCCGGGGGCACTGTATTGGCATCTGCCCCCGAGGGAGGGTGTTGTCATGTGGCGCCCAGGCGTGAGAAAGAAGGAAGCGCCCGTGCAGCGGCGCAAGCCCTATTACGTCGCGGGGGTGATGGCCAGTGCGCCGGTGGTGTCGTCTTGTGTCTCAAGTCCTCGCTGCGGGGATGCGAGGAGTGGCACCTTGCGCTACAGCTGCACCCGCGGACGATGTGTAACTCCAGGCGTGGGTTCTAGATCGGTTTTGCCAGCATGCTGCAAATTGGGCATCTGCTGCACATAATGGGTATAACCTGCACGGGCGCACACGTAGCGCGTTTGATGTTATCGGGCGCGGGTGCGACACTACGCAGATTACCAGCGCCCTGGTTCCTGAAATCAACATATTTGAATGTCCATTGGATAGGATAGCGCACATGGGGGCCCTGGCACGAAACCTAGTACAGTATGGAACAAGAGGCAGTCGCGATAAGGCTGCGGGAGCCGGTCCGTGGTAGTTGTACATGACTGATGCAAGACATAATATACAGGGTTGCGCGCCGCCTTATTCCGCAACGGCGATGACGCCCAGTGTGGGCAAGAATGGGTGCACAATACACAAGTTCTTCGTCAACTGTCCATCGGGGTGCCGTTGGGGCCTGACAAGCGACCATGCATGTTCAGTGACCGCAGCACGATCTCATCTGCGGGATCGCGGCGCCGGTGCATGTGGCTCTGAAGCTCCTCCAGGGGGACGAGCCGGATCCCACGATCTTGATTAGAAGGCGGAGGTGGGGGAAAGCGGGGAGGCGAGACAAGGTGGACTGTTGACGATGAGGATGATGGTGATAATGATGATGAGAGTGATGGGGTGGCTGAGGGAGGTGACGATGGATCCGGAGAGAAGGCAAGGGGATTCCCTGAAGATCCAAACGACCCATTATCGTGGTGGGAGAGGAAAGGAGCATAGGTAGGCACAAGAATGGGAGAGCTCGAAGGGCCACTCTCGGAGGGTGCGCTGCGCATGGCGCGGGCCGCGCTCTCGCGCAGGCGGTTAGTGCGGGCACACACGTACCAGCCTTCGGGGACGACGAGGGACCGCAGTTGTTGAATATCATCGACTGTGACAAGTTGATCGAGGGTGTCCTGGGTCCAGTACGCATCTGGCGCGATTTGCTCAAGCTCAAGCTTTGGAAGATGACGAGAATGGCGAAGGACTTACTGAGATGCCACTTCTTGACGCCTCTGGGGCTATTGACGTACACGGAGTATGTCTGTTTAATCATGCGCTCTCCTCGGCGTCGGGGATGCATCATGGACGCGCCTGTCGGATCCTCTTGGTATCTGTGGCGAGACCGAGTGAGGTAGGCGCTAGAGAGGACTGGGAAGGGGGGGCTGACCTTATTGCACGGGTCCGCTCGACCATGAGGGACTTGGGGGCATCGCCCTTTTCGTGGTAGAAGAGAAAGTCCTGTGCAGCAGGATGAGGGACTGCGGACGGAGCGCACCGGGGACGAGGTGGGGGGACTTACGTCGCGAGCGCGGGAGGGCCCCCAGCTGCGACCCTCTGTGAAGCGCTCAATGCCTTGCTCGATGGACTCTGAGAGATTGCTGCTGCGCTCCTCCCAGACATAGATGCAGCCTGAGGAGAGGGCCATGCGCTCCTCGCTGTCGAGACGACGGGTGACCATGGGAAGGATGCCTTGGGCGACGGCGTGGAAGACGATGTCAGCGTCTCTAGCAGTGCGTATACGGAGGTTGGTACATGTTGGGGGTTGCATGGCGGGGGAGGGGACGAAGGGGGGAGGGGAAGGGTGGGGGGATTTATATAAGAGGGGGGAGGACCGAGGAAGTATGTTTGATTGGGGATGGTCCGGGCGGAGAGGAAAGAGAAAGAGGGAGGACGAAGCGGGAAGACCTGGGGATCGGTAGGTTCGAACAAGGAATCAAAAGGTTGTTTCTTTAAATGCAAAAGATCCATGAACTCAATCTCTGTCGTTTCAGACTAGAAAGGATCTCCTGGAAAGATCTGTCTCCAACTCTCTGAGTGCAATGATACTGCTTTCGGCAGTGTGGCACCGACGCCGCAATCATTCCTTTCCCAGTCGTCCGCCTTCTTTTCGCATCCCCGGCTCTCCGTCGTCCCCATCTGCATCTGTCATCACGGCATACGCCTCTCTTCACAAAGGTACCCGCCCGACTGTCACCGTGGGAATTTTCCCCATTAACCTTCCTGCTCTTGGCACCCGCTGCCGCTGAATGTTATCGCCCTCAATTCCGAGCTCCGAACGCACACTGCTTAGACTCGGCCGCATAACAGGCGTTTGGTCCCTGCCGTGCGTGCCGTGCGCGTGCAGTGAGAACATTCCCACTCTTCGACTCCCAGAACAAAAACAGCTCCCGTTCGGGACGCCCCAGCCTCCGTCTCTTTTATTTTTACAATCACCATACGATTCGTGGTTACAAACATAGCCAAGGCCTTGTACTGTAGTTCCCATTAGACGCTAGAGGCCCTTGTTGTGTCTACCCATCTCGTAGAACTTTTCCATCTCCTCGAC
Source organism: Albatrellus ellisii (assembly GCA_003314395.1). NCBI lineage: Eukaryota > Fungi > Basidiomycota > Agaricomycetes > Russulales > Albatrellaceae > Albatrellus > Albatrellus ellisii. The sequence continues at coordinate 12,041 of QLPN01000812.1, forward strand.
GATGTTATTGAGCCCCGAGAGCCAGCGGTTGAGCGCCATAGCCAGCTTGTCCTCGGGCATCTGAGGGCCGCCCGTGGGATCTGTGCACAGCTTGGTAAAGAAATCGGCGCGGTAGGGGCATGCTTTGAGGGCCACCTGGGGAACCATGCACGACCAGGGTAAGCGCGGGGGCACGCGCCACGGGGGAAGACGCACCGAAAACATGCCCTTCACGATAAAATTGTGGTGCTTCCTCAGCGTCTCACCATACGCCTCGCTGAACGCGGTCGGCAGCTCCACGGCCTCGTCCTTCTGCATGCGCTGCAGGGCCTTGCAGGTGAACGACTGGCCGCGCAGCAGCCACATCAGACCCTCCGTCGCCGCCCGCGATTTCTCTTTCTGCTCGTTCAGGACGAGCTTCTTGAGTGTGGCCGACAGCTCCGGCGCCGCGGTGTGGCGCGCGCGCACCTTCTACGGGGTGGGGTGGCCACATGCGTCACTGGCAGGAGCGGGAGGCGGGGCTCACCTCGATGTTGCCCCTGAGATCGGACTGTACGATAGTAAAGGCAGCGGAGCCGAGGAGGTCTGAGACGCGTGATGAGGGCGCGGGAAAGCGGGGGCGGGGATAGCTCACCAAAGAGGCCGACGAGACCTTCCGAGGCCTTGATGAACTTCAAGGTGTCAAAGTCTTTTTCGTCGTTGGTGGAAACATCTGCAAATGACTGACGGGCCTGTCACGACGAGCGCATCGAGCAGGTCTGCAGGACAGACTGTACCAGTATGGTATTGAGGTAGGGCGCCATGGGACGATGAGGACGTGTGCCAGCAAAGATGGAGAGAGGGTATCGTTGTTTCTGGCACGGATGCGACAATAACTCGGCTGCCAAGCGCACGATCATCACTGATCTTATCTTATCTTATCTGTGATATGGCACGGGACTCTCACGACAGGCTTTCAGGAGCACACGTCCTTTCCGCTATTTTATGTAAAACCGTGCTCGTGCCCTAGGCATCTTCCAGATCTCACACAGCGTGCTTCACCCGAGGTCCTTGACGAAATGCCCCACGCGGACGCCACCACCCGGCCTGAGTTCTGGGCCTCCGTCCATGCGCAGCTCGCCAGCCTGCTTGACGGCCAGCGCCATTGGGCGAGCCCTTCCCATGCACTCCCCCGCACCCTGTGCTAACACCCATCCCCCAGGTGACGAACCTCACCAACACGTCCTCCCTGCTCTACAACGCGCTGCTCGCCTTCCCGTCCTTCGGGCCCGGCGCCTCCGCTGTGAACTGGTGTGGTGCGTGTCCTCCCATCTGCGTCGCGTCCCCTGCAACCGCGCTGACCCACTGGCCAGGCTTCTACATCGATGCGTCCCTGTTCCCCCTGCCGCGCCACTCACGCACGGTGCCCGCGGGTGCGAGCCGCATGCTGCTGGGGCCCTTCTGCGGCAAGCCTGCGTGCCAGTCCATCACCACCACCCCTGGCGCGGGCCGCGGGGTATGCGCAGACGCCCTTGCGGCGCGCACGACGCTCCTCGTGCCCGACGTGCATGCGTACCCCGGACACATCGTCTGTGACGCGGCCACGCGCAGCGAGATCGTTGTACCGCTCCTCCTCTTATCCGACGGCGTGCAGCTGCCTATTGGCGTGCTGGATCTGGACTGCCGCGCTGTGGGGGGCTTTACGGAGGAGGACAGAGCCGGGCTCGAGAAGATCGCGGATCTCATCGTCAGATCGTGTGATTGGTAGCTAATTCTCGTGTTTCTGTATAGAAGAGACGTGCCGTTGTTGTACGCCTCCCTCGCGACACGCTCTGCAGTCTAGCCCCGTCTGCGAAACAATTATAACTGATGGGTCGCTATGGAGGTATTAAGGTACGTGTGTATGGGAGCTATCGAGGGGATATATATCATTATTGATGTGTTCCGAAGAGTGATGGTGGCAATTATGTGGATTGCGAGGATGATAATACGTCAAAGTAAAACACTTACCTCATCGAGAGTACTTATAATCATCCAAGTGATTACAATATATCGTTAGCGACATTGTAATCTAATCAAGTATGCATAATTGTATTTACTTTCGACACCGGAGAGGCACGCAAGATAAGAATAGCTGAGACAATCTGCTACCAGAAAGCACGAGCAACAACATAAGTATGAGTTGAGGTTTATGTAACGTCTATAAGTGGTATGATTGCAATAATCTATCGCGAAATCTGAAAACCAAAACTGTACATAACCACTTGTACCGCCGTTCCAAACACGATTGCGCGTATTGCAAGCGGCATTGCGATTACAACTTCACATTCGCATTTCCAAAATTGTGTACTTCGTTCTTGTAGAACCTTTCCATCTCCCCGACGATATTGTCAAGCCCCGAGAGCCAGCGGCTGAACTGCGCTTTCAGCTTGTCCTCGGGCGCCTTAGGGCCGCCCTTGGGGTCTTCGCGCAGCTTGGCCCAGAAATCGGCGCGCGAGGGGCACGCTTGGAGGGCCACCTGGAGAACCATGCACGACATGACCCAGGGGGTGAGCACAGGCGCACGCGCCATGAGCGACGGACGCACCGAAAACACGCCCTTCACGATAAAATTGTGGTGCTTCTTCAGCGTCTCACCATACGCCTCGCTGAACGCGGTCGGCAGCCCCACGGCCTTGTCCTTCTGCATGCGCTGCAGGGCCTTGCAGGTGAACGACTGGCCGCGCAGCAGCCACATCAGACCCTCCGTCGCCGCCCGCGATTTCTCGCTCCGCTCGTTCAGGACGAGCTTCTTGAGTGTGGCCGACAGCTCCGGCGCCGCGGTGTGGCGCGCGCGCACTTTCTACGGGGTGGGGTGGACACATGCGTCGCTAGCAGGAGCGGGAGGCGGGGCTCACCTCGATGTTGCCCCTGAGATCGGACTGTACGATAGAAAAGGCGGCGGAGCCGAGGAGGTCTGAGACGCGTGATGAGGGCGCGGGAAAGCGGGGGCGGGGATAGCTCACCAAAGAGGCCGACGAGACCTTCCGAGGCCTTGATGAACTTCAAGGTGTCAAAGTCTTTGT
>QLPN01000812.1:15098-44065 GCA_003314395.1 Albatrellus ellisii
TTCGTCGTTGGTGGAAACATCTGCAAATGACTCACAACGAGCGCATCGAGCAGATTTGCAGGACAGACTGTACCAGTACAGTGTCAAGGTAGGGCGCCATGAACGTCTGCACCGACGGCGGGAAAATTCGGGGGTGATAAATAGCTCGGCTGCTGCCAAAGTGCAGCTTATGGTGCAGGTCACTTAGTCGCCGCTACTTTTGTGCAGGCGCCAAATTGACGCAAAAAAATCGTAACCCTAACCCCTGGTCTAAATTTGGAGGAGCAGCTTCAATATTATGTAGGGAACCTCATGTCTGCCTCATGTCATGCCCATTGCCCTGGCAGTATCTAGATCTGACTCTACTAGTGATGGTGAATGTAAATTATATATCAGCTATTCCTCATTATGAGGACCATCCATCATGGCCAGAAAAGCCAAAAAAACTGCAGCTGCACATGCTTGAGCTTTGTGTCACAAGAAACACCACCCAGCAGAACCCAACAATGCTCAACCAGTGGTCGAGAATGAGTGTGGTTACAAAGGTGGCATCCACTGCTACTGATCCAAAGACACTGATTATGCACTAGATTCTGACTCAGACTGGTCTGATGGTGATGAGAGCATTGTGGAGTTTGAGGGTGAAGAGCTGAGGTTGAGGCACCAAGTTGCCAGACAAAATATGAAGAAGTTAGTGCAGCCTCAAAAATGAGGATGAAGGATTGGTGGAAAGTGGAAAGCAACAGGGCTTTGGGGTACACAGGGAATTCAATTCAAACAGTGCAGTGCAATGCAAAGGCTGTGTGTGATCATGAAAAGGAATGTATTGCTGCAAAAAAATTGTGAGTGTCCAGTACAGCATTATCATGACTCCTGAGCCTCACAGTCAAATGATACAGCAATGACCCACAAGTATTGATGATGTGGAACTGGGTGGCACAGGCCCCAAAGGTTCACCCAAAGCCTACTGTGGAGAAACAGCCACATACACACTCTGAGTCATCAGCTGGAAACCCTGTTCCTCATGAAAGCCCAACTCACATATTTGGCTACCTCTCTGATCTCTCCATGGATACTGAAGATGAGGAAGATAACACTGAGCCATTTCCACACCATCCCACAGCACCACCACTGGGATGCCATAAACTTGATGTTCCATATCATGTTGAAAGAGCCAAAAAGCAGAAGCAGCAACTTGATGACCTCACAGCAGCATTACAAGACATTGAAAAGGTCATTTTGTCCAAAAAGACTCAATTTGCAGGATGGATTCATGGGCTCCAAGTGAAATGAGCCCACACCATCCAAAGTCATCTTGCTCTGGTTGTTCATAATGGACAAGATTTCACCAATGCATCCCAGCATGCTGCAGAATCCCATGGCTTTGCATCAGGATGGGGTGGAAGGCAGCTCTACAGCTGGGCTTGATCCTGGGTGAATTCACATGAGCTGCCAAAATCTCATCACAGGTGTCACACCAAGGTGTACTCACTCCTCAGTGACCCCAACATTGTTGGAGAGTGCAGGACTTATCCTTGGTCCAACAAATGGGCTGTTAACCCTGAAAAGCTTGCCTAATTTACCAGTGGGAAGTTGATCCACAGCACAGCCAGCAAGTACTTGCAGCATGTGGTTGATGAAGAGATGCCAAAAGGTTTGAAGAAGTACCTGGAGTTGGAACTCTTTCCCCACATCCATGTGAAGGTTGCACATGGTGTTTCCTTGAGCACTGCTCATTGTTGGATGCACTCTGAAGGTTTCTGATACATCTCACACAAGAAAGGGCTATATTTTGATGGTCACAATTGTCCTGATGTCATTGAATACCAGCAGAATATTCTCTTGCCATTTATGAAGGCATGTGAGCCTCACCTGGTACAATATGTCATGGGTGATGTGGAGAAGGAGTTGGAGACACAGCCACTGAATTATGTTGAATGTTGACTTGTTCTTGTGCCCCATGACAAGATGACAGCCCAGGCAAACAACAATGCTGATAAGACATGGGTTTGTGGTGATGAACATAGGTTGAAGAAGAAAGGAGTTGGTTGGGGAATCCAACAGAGTGATGTTATCTGTTCGATGGTTGGTTATTTGACAGAAGCATCACATAGTCTGGAGTATGGGAAGAATCATGAGGGTTATTGGACAGGCGAGCACTTTGCAAAGCAGGTAAGCTTCTTGCAATACACATTATTCACATTATTGAAGACCAAACACCATCAGCTTCATGAAAAAATCATTCTGGCATTTGTGTGTGCCCATGGCACAGGCTATCAAGCACTTTTTCTCATTGACAACTTGCAGGGTCACTCAGCTTATGCAGAGGATACACTTCTTGTTTTGTGGATGAATGTTAATCCTGGGGAGAAGCAGGCACACTTGCATGATGGATGGTATATCCATGATGGGCAAACTGTGTCCCAGTCAATGGTATATCCCAATAATCACCTGCAATTCCCGAACCAGACGAAAGGGATCAAGGCTGTGCTCATTGAGCATGGCCTGTACAAGTCTGGCTGTCGTGGGAGATGTGAGAAGTGCAACCCTGATGCAGATGTTGTTTGTTGCAACAAACGTGTACTCGAGTGTCAGCCTGACTTTCAGCAGCAGAAGTCCCTTGTCCAGGAAACCATCGAACAGTTGGGGCACATGTGCATCTTCCTCCCGAAATTCCATTGTGAGCTGAACCCAATCGAGTTTTTCTGGGGTCGGGTCAAGAAGTATCTTTGCGACAATTGTGATTACACATTCGACACATTGAAGAAGAACATGCCAATTGTGCTCACATCTGTATCTGTCAACACGATCTGATTATGGCAGCATCGGATGTTTCAGTGGATGGAGGCATACAGGTCAGGTCTTACCACCCAAGATGCTCAGTTGCAGGTCAAACAATTCAGCTCTACATGCCATAAATCACACAGATGAGTTTCCGAAACAGTAGCAAGGGTCTTTGATCATGTATAGCTACATTTTGTAGGGATGCACCAAATTGACCTCTGAAAGAAAGAAAAAAAAACACCCTTGAGTATTATCAAAATCCATCTGGAGGTTTTGTTCCTTGGGCAAAAACAAACATTTTTGCAAGAGGGATAAGAAATCAGGTAAAATCTCGAGGCGCTAAAAATGTTGCACAAAAGTAGCGGTGACTAAGTGGCATGCACCATAGAATTATCATTATCATTATCATTATCATTATCTTATCTTATCTCACGCGACGCTCTCAGGATTTACACAATGGCGAGCACGCATCGTTCCTTCTCCAGTGACTCTTTCGCTGTCTTCCATGCCTGCAACCGCGCGTCGCGCCCACCACCAGGCTTCCACATCCACTCGTCCCGCTGCGCCGCTTCCGCGTGCACGCGCGCGCCGTGGCTGCAGGCGCGCTTCCATGGCAAACTTGTGTGCCAGTCCATCACTACTACCACCCGGCACGGGCCGCGGCGCGTGCGCAGACGCTTTCGTAGCGCGCACGACGTTCCTTAGGCCTCATGCCTGACGCGCACGCGTGCCATGAGGTCGACGTACCGCTCCTGGATGCGGACACGAGATCGTCGTGCTGCCTCTTATCCGATGGCGCACAGGCACCCATCCGACCTGCCTCACCGTGGGCGGCTTTTCAGAGGACAACTGGGCAAAGACCACAGATCTCGTCGTCCGCTCGTGTGATTGCTTCTATGTTTCTGCACAGAAGGAACTATGCCGTTGTTGCACGCCTCCCTCGCGACCACGCTCTGCAGTCTAGCCCCGTCTGTGAAATAGCTACAATTGATAGGTATCGCCGACGATCAAGGATAATGATGTACTGGTGATGTGCTGACGCACGCCATCACGGTTCCTGCCCCTTCTTCCAGGTGAGATAGTCTTCGTGCAGCTTGTTTTGCGCCGTCCACTCTTTCTGCACCTTCTTTGCCTGGTTCTTGCTCAGCTCCTTCCCCTCCCCGTCCGTCAGCGGCAGCCCCGACGCATCCCAGCTGCCATACGTGCTGTCCGCAACGTTCGGCGGCCTGAACATGTCCTGCGGCGGCACGCGCCCCCTCTCCAGCTTCTTCAGCCTCTTCTGACGCTCAGCCTCGACGGCTTCGGCCTTCTTCGCGGCCTTGGCCTCTGCCTGCGCCCGCTTCTCTTCACGAGCCTTGATCAGCTCCCCAGGGGGCACCAGCTTCACAAGGGCCTTGCCGTCTACAGACAGAAGGACGCGGAGGCCGATCAATCAGTTCATCTCGGCCGCACCCGTGACCTTAACTCTGGCACTCGCCTTCTTGATCGTCGAGCGCGACGCCCAGCGGCACCATGTCCACGTCGCGCAGCTTGTCGCACAGCGCCAAGATCTCCTGCGCCGTGTTATCATTCTTCGCGATGGCAAGCTGGCGCACGCCGTCCCGGAAAGAGGACAGGACGCGCAGATATGGCATGAGCACCCCTTCGCGCTGGTGGCGGTTCAACTCATCACGTACAGATTATGCACATATGAACTCACATTAACCGTGGCTTCGTCTTCTGCGCGCTCTTGACCCCACCCGGTTTCCGAGGGGTCCCCCTCCCCCAGCCCGAACATGCGCAGCATGCTGCCCGTCCAGCGTGCAACACGCTCGACGACGTCGACGTTTAGTTCCTTCCCCCGCGAGTTGATGTACACGTTCGTGCGCGAGACCAGCTCTCGCAGGACGTCCATCCCCGCCGGCGTATTGAACGAGTCGCACATGGCGACGCGAAAGGCCTTCTGGCTCTGATGCAGCCTGATAAAGGGGACAGGTCAGTAGCACGCAGATCAGTCCATGTGAACCACGTACACGGCGGTAAGCTCGAGCTCTGCGACCCCGAAACCATGATGCGCGCTAGCGCTGGGTGGTTGGGCGCGTGCCTGATTAATCAGGGCTTTGGCAACGGTGAAGAAGTTCTGCGTAGAGTAGCCAGCACCATCAATGGGACGAATGGCTCACACGACTGTGGAAAACGCGCCGCGCTCAGCGGCGGACGGAAATAGACTTACATTGAGCGTAGTCTCAATATTTCGTACCTCTCCGGTCATCAAGGAGTCTGAAAAATCAATTTTTGCATTCCACAGCTGCACCAGGAAACCGATGCGGATCTGGCGCGGCGTGTATTTTCTCAAAATTTCCTTCCCATCGACCAAGGCACGTCAGACCGGTGCGCAATATAAGCTACCGCGACTCACATCTATCGTAATAAAGTTTTTGAGAGACTTGCTCATCTTGAGACCCTCGATGTTCAGATGACCAGTGTGCAGGAAATAATTAACCCACGCCCCGCATCGGTGGTATGCCTGCCGCGCCAAGTCGGTGAGAGGGCATCAAAAGAACATTGTCGGATGGACACCGCTTACTTCCGACTGGGCCATCTCGTTGTCATGGTGGGGGAAGGCCAAATCGCTGCCGCCCGAGTGGATGTCCAGTCTGTCCCCGAAGATCGCAGTGGCCATCGCAGAGCACTCAATGTGCCAGCCAGGGCGACCTGCTCCCCACAGAGAGGGCCACGACGGTTCCCCAGGCTTCGATGCCTTCCACAGTGCAAAATCCGCTGTTGATCGGCGACCGGTGGTACTGGACAAGGCTCCTGCAAGTATAATGCAGGACGGATAAAGTGAGTAACGCGAATGCGGAACGGTGGCTTGACGGGACATGCCCACCTTCGCCTTCCTCCAACAACTCGCGGTTTCCCTTGCTCGACGGCTCGAGCTTCGCGTAGAAGTGACCTTCAGTCTGGTCGAACGCACGGGTATCGAAGTACACGCTCCCGTCGACCTCATACCCGAAGCCGTTCTGGATGATGCGCTGCACGAAGGCGACGATCTCCGGGACGTACTCGGTGACGCGGGTGAGGGTGTCGGGCTCTCGCACGCGCAAGCGCGCCATGTCCTCAAAGAACTTCCGTTCCCAGTACATGGCGAGGGACCGGGATATCGACGGATCCGTAACTGTCGCACCATGCTGCAGGCTCTATTAATCACATAGAGCGTGGAACAGAGCAGCAGGACGTGCGTACCTGCCCATCGAGTGCAGGAGCGAGGATATCGGAGGATTCATCGATAAGCCTGTGGGCGAGCTCTGCGCTACGCTGGCCGGCTTCTAGAAGGCTTCGGGCAGACTCAAGTGCCGTACGCGTACGCGACTACATCCTAATCAGCTGAGACTCTAGACTCAGAATGGGTACAGATAGACGCCTACGGCCGCACTGAATTGCATGTCGAACTTCGCGTCCCTCTTCAGGCACTCCGCCTTCCAGAGGTCGCCCTTGTACTTTTGCACAAGCGTGGGCCAGGAGTCCCATTCTGATCCGAAATATGGGACGTCCTCGGATGCCAAGCCCTTGAATACTTTGGACCGTGCATATGACTGCCAAGCCGTTTGTATTTGTGTTAGTAAATCCAGGGACAATGTTTCGGATTCTGCACGAAACTTCTCAAGGAGATAAGTCTGACGCGCTCTCAAGATGATCTGTTCGGTCATGTGTGATGGTCTACAAGGTGCATGAAATGAATGACGCGCACCTTGTCGTCGATATCGGTGATATTCATGACAAAATGAACGTCATACCCAAAATAGTCTGATAGGATTCTGCGCAGGACATCCTGGGTGACGTAGTTCCTGCACGCACGGGCTGTCATATATCCTTGGGTCCCCCTAATAGCACAGGCCGTGATGTCCTCACCTGGCATGGCCCATATGTGACGCATCATAAACTGTGGGACCGCAATTGTACCATTTGACATGTCGACCATCAAGGGGGACAAACTCAGTCTAATCCATCAAAGTATGAGACACGAACGCATTTCCGATGATCACGCACTTTGGTTTTCGTCAGGCTATTGTATACCTTGAGCACGGGCTCATCTGCCTGGTGTGGCGGCAGTGACCACGGGGGTTGCTGGGTAACCATGTGGCAGTGGCGCACTGTGAGCGATAACGGAGAGCGATTCTTGATGTACAAGGCCCCGAGGGTCGAGCAATGCAGGGAGCGATGAGCAACTTGAAGAGCACCAGGGAGGCCACTGATCATGGAAAATAGGAAATCCTAACTCATCAATAACTAGCTCATACAATAATAACACGGCTTATGTAAGTACATAGTCACGTGAGACGACCCTGACTGCACTCTCAGCATTCCCTGCCTCTCACTTGCTCACTCACTCTTGCCCTCGCACCGTCTCTAGCCCATGCCTCTCACCTGGGTTGCATCCCCTTCCTCCTTCCCCCAGGATGATGTGATAATAAAGGACAAGTTCCTCACATGCTAGCTGGGGGCAAATTGTCTTTTGTACACATCTTGCAGGAAGGTGGCAACAATGAAGGCAATACAATTACTACAATATTTGTACATAGCAACATAGCAGACTACTATGTTGAAATTGTAAAACCAGCCAAAAACTAGTACCTATGCAGACTTGAATCAGTACCAGGCTAGCAGAGCTGATTTCCCTGAGGGCTTGGGTGTTAGCTTATGCACTAGCAGCAATGCTGCTGAAGTGGAGGGAGTAAGTGTAGCAGGTGGTCCAGATGTTGATGACACTTGTACTGACCAAGAGCAAGGCCTTGCATATTGAGTCAATAGCTTCTGTGGTCACACTGCTGGAGATGTGCTCTTCCTCATATTGGGTATACCAGATACTGTTGCAATTGAGGCTGCTTGCCAACTGGACAGTTATAACTCATAAGATGTACGTTTTTTTGTCCCCACTGGTGAAATGATAGTCAAAAAGGCTGATTAGGAAGGTGGCCACTAGCATGCCTGAGGGGCCACAAGGAAAAATAGCAAGCAAGCAGACAGTAGGGGAAAAAAACAACCAGAAGAGGTAACGACGTCCACGGATCATGGCCGGAATGATGACGGTCATCTACTGGCATTCTGCTAGGGCGACAAAAGCTAGATTTTTCCGGTTATTTCGTAGGATGGCAAAAGTGTTTGCCGACAAGGCTAGCTGTGATAGACGCGCACGAGTGGACGCGCTCGCTGATGGCACGCACAGAGGAGCCCAATTACCCAATTTTCATGCGACAAAAAGAGGCGCTGTCAGATAGTCTTGCGCTAGGCCGACGTTGAATTTGTCCCACTCGGTCGTAACCTAGTCAGGTCGCGGTCTCCTTGGCTTTGCCTTTACAGCCTGCCAGCGCCAACGCCACGCTCAGAAGTGACTGTCACAACTGCAGCTTCCGCGGATGATGGCGTTCCACCTCCAGGGCACACAGTGGCGGCGTGTGCTGCGCTAGGCCCGTTTGCGGTGCAAGGAATGGCAGCCGGAGAGTCACACAGCGCCCGCGAAGACAAGGACTTCCTATAAGCATGCTGGTATTCCCCGGGTCGACGCACCCTGCAGATCTGGCAGCGTCATCGCGTGCGGCTGCCGAATACCCTTCCTTCATAGTCGCTAGCTAGTATTTGTGGCCCGAACAGGGTGTTTGATGAACTGGCGATCGCGCGGCGTGGATCGCGGCGGGCCCCGCTGCTTCAATCGTGAAAGCACCTACGCACACGAGCCGCTCGCAGTTCCCTGTGGGGGTAGCTTCCCTACCTCCATCCGAACTTTCAGAACTTTCGCGGGAATCACGGCACGGAGCACATATTTGCATGAGTCACCAGTGGAACTGGAATTGGTGCGATGCATCTCGGCTACGCGCCTCTTTGCATACGCGGCACTGACCTTGTCGATTTCCACTCAACCACCGATGGCCTTCCGATGACAGTACGCAATAATTGACAGGATTTTGTAAGACGTGACACATGGAAGCTTCGGCCCCATCATTTGCGTCCGTGGCATTATTGGAGCGCGTGCGTCTCGGGAAACGCGACGATGAATGGCAGCTTATTGCATTTCTGGCATGGGCTACTTGGAGCGAACATAGCCTCTCGCGTCTTGCTAGCGATGTCTCGGTCGTCATGCCGGTCCTGGAAGGGGATTAAACATCTTTAGGTGGGCAGACGCGTGCTCTGACGAACGTTCGCATCTGCCGCCGTGAAGCTGAGTGGAGTGAGCAATCACACTCTGGGCGGCGTCTGATTTCCGCAACACGAGGGTCGAGAAGCAGATGCCGGCATGGAAGAGGCAGGCTACTGGGAAATTCTGTGAACGAACGGTGTCGAGAATATGGAGAGCTGATTAAACGTATAGAGTTTGGTTCACACGTCCGTTAGAGTGGAACGTGTAAGAGGTGTAGCCGGCCTTATCCTGGCATTATTCTCTGCGGTGGAAATCCTTTCAGCTTCCAGCGCTTCCCCTTCTCCCATCTCGCTTATCACCATCTACTCTTCGCCCTGCTATAAGTACCTTGTCCCTTTCAACCTCTGCCGTCCCTTTCTCCCCCCCTCCCCCCATCGCTCATGCAGCGCCCAACTTGCACAGACATCCGTGTCCGCTCCATCGCCGACGCACAGGTCATCTTCTACGGCGTCTATACCAACGTCCTCCCTATTGTCTCCCGCAGACTCGACAGCGACGAGCGCCGCTGTATCCGTTCTGGCTCTGTTTATGTCTGGGAAGAACGCGGCCCTGACGCCGAGGCCACTGGGGTGTGTTTCGCCTTCCTCTGCAGCAGTCTGGCTTTTTCCACGGCTAACGATCGCCTCGTGGACATAAGCTCGGTATTGAACGATGGACCGACGGCATTCGCTGGGGCCCTTCAAGAGTTCGAGATGTACGTTCCGCATTCGCCCAGATCTTCGTCATCTTATGGAGAGACATCATCCCCTTGCACAGGAATTCTTGTTCTATCACGAAAAAGATCTCGACTCCGACCTAGAGGTTATGGGCCACCCGTCAGTTCATCTTACGCCCTCCATCACACAGCACTCTCTGATTCCGCCGCCGGCCCGTCTTTGTTCTCTAGATTCAGCCTGCAGTTACCCCTCGGCTCGTTCTACGGGCGCCCTCGAGAGCGTCTTGTCAAACAGACATACTCCGTTTTCGTCGAGACTTCGCGGGGGCGGCGAAAGTGGCACCTCAGTGCGTGACCACATCGTTCTCACATCAGTCCCACCACGCTGACCAACCCGTCCTCGCCTAGTTGCGTATTTCACCCAGGAGACCATCGAGAACCTCTACACGATCGAAGGCTTCCCCAACCTCGCCTGCCTGCGTGTCCCACCCGGGCGCTTCCGCAGCGCTCGCTCGGCAAAGGGCCGCCCCCGGGAGCCGGAGCACACCATCGAACGCCGCCCCCCGTCTCCGCGCTACTCCCCAATATACGCACCGTACAGCTACACCCCGCCGCCCTCTGACACACGCCGTGCGACCTCAGGCCCACAGCCATCGCCACACCTCGTCCCTACATGGCAAGATCAACAGTCCTCCCAGGACCCGCAGGATTCCCATGAGGATATCCCCGTGGAAAGCCTCGGCCGCACTGCATGGTCGCCCGAGGCCGGGCAGATGCTTGCGCCGCTCGCCTTCCTGAAGAACACGCACATCCCAAAACGGCACCCGGTCGACGACCGCGCGCTGCGTTCCTTCTCCCTCACCTAAGCCCGCCTTCCCACGCTCCGATACCCCCTTCTTATCAAGGCACATGCGCCGTGTCGCGCTGTACACCGTCACGTTGTCTTCCCCTTTTATCTCTCATGTTGTGTTCTCCGGACTGTCCTGGCCGTGTTGTATTAATGTCTGCTACCATCTCATTCCAAGTTTACATATAGTCCATGCACCGCTTGCCGAGCACGCTTTGACGAGCCCAGGTACGAACTGCTTTGTCTAGTCCCGCTCGCATACCACATCCCGCCTATACTCCCCATTTGATCCTCACGTATTATCCTTCGCTACACTGTTTCCGCGTTTGCTATCGTATCTATCGCTTGTTGTTCTGCTTCTCGGACGTACGTACCTGGTCTGACCGCACACGCTCTCCTGCTCTCCATATGACGTCCTATGCCCCGTCCTGACCCCAATACACCTAATCACGCCGTAATACTATGTAACCCTGTCCTCTCCGCGACTGCCTTTCGCTGGAGCCGGCTGCGGAGACCAGCACACCCGCGCCCGATCGAAGAGTGGGTATCTATCTGATCAGGCTCATTGCCGTGCTACCCGATCGCCCAACGATTTAGACGTACTTAGAGTGTGGGTGGCCGTCCCCGATTCCTGCGGAGAAAGGCTAGGCTTATATCACCAGCCGACGCCCGAGGTCCCGTGCGGGAGATTGGCGCGCGCCTACCGCCCTGTTGAATAGCAGCGTCTGTCGATGCCAGCGTACAGCATTCCATATACATATAGCTTTGTTGTGGCACCCAAGCTTCCCTGCCATGTCTGCAATATCAATCGAGGCGCTCGCGGTGCGGTCTCCCGAGCTTGGAACGTGCGCGTCGATCGCCGCCTCTCTCGCGTCGTATAATCACCACAATAATGCCGTCGTTGTGCGTCTGCCCGTCAGGGTGGCCGGCACGTCGCAGCGGCGCCCTTGACGGCAGTCATGCACGCGCGCGCGAACGAACCCACTGCATCCCGATCGCCCCACACTTGGGTGGCCCGCCGTCGGCGTAAGGCTGCGCCGTTGGAAGTATCCCACGCGGTCCAGACTCGAGCGTATCCGGACGCGATGACAATTGATCCGTCCAACGCGCAAGGGCACTGGGCGCCAAGCGAACATCACGGATCCGGCTAGAAAAAGGTAATCAACGTTTGGTCAACACACGGAATATATGTGCATTAAGAATAGTGTATAATTCTGACAAGGTGTTGAGAGGGGGGTCTTCCCGGGTCCGTCATCCATTTTTCCTGGTTCTTCTCAGAACAGAAATCTAAAAGAAAAAGATGATCGTCAGCGTAGCTTTTTGTGGAAGCGTTGCCTGTGGGTGCTTACACGCCCATTTCAAGAATTCACCGGGGCTAGCTTGATAGAGTATCGTTTTTTTTGATGGCCTACCTGCAAGTCGCCCCCGCGCATGGCACGAATATAAACTGGACAATGCAGAGTGGACACGTGAGCGGAACCAATTTCCGAGGGCGCGACCCGGAAGCGCGGACTTGGAATCTGGCAGCCTCCGCGGCAGTTTGCCTCCACGCCACGCCGCCCGAGTAGACCCCGAGGCTATCCTATTCCGTACCCTGAAGTTCCGGCGCCCGGGACTCGGACGGGGCTTTGAGGGGGCGTGGGGATGGGTGAATTTTCTAGAATGGGCACGGATCCATTTAAGTACCAGTCGTCGCACGGTCGACGCCGCTGCAAGGCGTCCTGCCCGCACCGAGAGGACCCTCGGGATCCTGAACCTTGACCACTTGCCTGTCAAAACACACACATACGCAGCACCGTTTGCGGCACGAACCGGAGTGCTACATCAAGGATGCAGATTGCATTCCAGGCACGCCCGGTGGGCACACAATGATATTAATATCGCCCATCAAAACGTGGACGGCCCCATCGCCGTGTGCAGCCTATAGGGCCCGCACAACCCCCGAAACAATGCAGTTCCTGGGTAACGTGCTCCACGCGTCAGCCCCTGGCGGAGGCGCCACGGCGACCACACCAAAGAGGGGCCGAAACCGCGACGACCCTAAAACTTAAAACTCAGTACTGTACCCTTGTGCGGGACACCGCGGATCCCTCTCCGTTCCGGCGGCGCAGCGCATAGGAGAACACGATGCACCGTAAACGTACCACAAGCCAGCTGCTGTGCCCCCCGGGCTGGCCGCACGAGCCAAGACGCGCCGGCATGGGCTTAAGAGGAATGATCAACACGTGGAGCTTTGGGGCCACGGGCTGAGTGCGGGATTGTGATAGCGTGACAGTCGGAAGGGATTCAGATGGGGGAATACCACTAGCAGCTCACCAGTCTACT
This sequence comes from Albatrellus ellisii, assembly GCA_003314395.1. NCBI lineage: Eukaryota > Fungi > Basidiomycota > Agaricomycetes > Russulales > Albatrellaceae > Albatrellus > Albatrellus ellisii. The sequence goes on from QLPN01000812.1 coordinate 27,864, forward strand.
TTCGAGCCTCCGCGACGTCGTGGCCTAGAATACGCCGTGCAGCGGTGGCGCGCTGGCACAGCGGGCCGTGCAGTGATAGTACCAATGCAGACAAGAACACCCGCACCTGTCTGCGCCCGACGGACGGACAAAAATAGACCCTGACAGGGTATCTTACGCTCCTGTTGGGGCCACATCTGCCCCGCTGCCAGACAGCCTCTTAGCTTACATGCAGGGCCGCAAATCGCACCGCGGCCCGGGAACGGGCCAGGCCAGGTGCCAGCTGCAGAGGCTGTGATAGGTGGCGGCGACCGTCCGTTCGAGGCCCTCCAGGCTGTGAGTCGTTGGCAGCGGGCTTCTGCTGGCGCGATTCATAGCCACAACCGCATGGACGAGCCTGATCCTGAGCCTGCGTGACAGAAGTGCGGCGTATACAGATTGATCGATAGCGTTGGGGTGGCGGCAGCATATATTCGAGCCAGGTTGGAGCGAGGGGCTGGCCCTCCTCACGAGTAGGGTGCCCTTGTGGGCAGACATGATGCTTCGACACGACCAGAAAGACAGGCAGGCTAGCTCATTCTTCTCGTTCTGCACACCTTCCCTGCCTCGCGGGAGTGATAGCACCCCCCGCGCGTCTGTGTCTCCACAATTCAGTCGGAGGTCCAGGGACGGCGGAGGCATTGTGGGGCACAAGAGCCCGGGTGCACGAGCCCAGAAGACACGGCGAGGGGGGGAAGTGCGCGTCTCCAGTGGAGCCGGTAGGACGTATGTCGGAAATGGTGCACAAGATTCGGGGATGTGTGGGGCGAGCGGCACAGTGGGAATGTGCGCGTGATGCACGCTTGGGTGTATACGCAGGTACGTCACACATGTGTGCAGAACAACGAGGGCGTTGAATGGAAGAACCTTAGGCAGACATGGAGGTGCACCATCGATTGGGACTTGGGAGCGGGCTGCACGGGCAGACAGCATTTGTGCCTTGCTCGTTCGCCCGTATTTCGAGGGCTGCTGCTTCGCCGCCAAGCGGCACCTGCTGTGCACGCAGATAATATCGTTCCCGTCACGGAAGAGAGAAAGGGACGCGTGGCACTTGACTGAATGAAGGCTCAGTGAAGCGGGCGACGCAGAGAGACCCCCGAAACGCGCTCGTTGCATAATTGTGTGGGACGAGTTCCTGGAATTGATATATTATATGGGGAAGAGGACGGAGCGCGTTGGCGTTGCGCCGGCGCAGCTACGACAAAAGTGGATGCATTATTATCGATCCGAGCTCAGCACGGTCGCAATGCCAATATAGATTATATGAAAGGGTGGGAGTAAGGTGGCGGCGAAGGTGGACGGACATGCACACCTAGCATTTTTGAGCCGCAGATCGAGCGCGCAAGTCGAACACGCGAACATTGTGAGATAAACAACCTGGAGCTGGCGACGCTGAGAATAACTACACTAGCGATCGGCTATTTCGCTTCCCCTGAAATGCTCGCTTAATTGGCCTACGATTGAAACGGTGCTGTAGACAACACCACACCAAATTTATTCTGAGCCAGCCTCCAACCAATCACATCCTTGCCTGTCGCGTCCTTGATGCCGATATACGTCATGCGTCTTGAATTAAGATTGCATTGAACTGCTTTGTGTTGTCCTCCGTGTCGTAGATGCTGTAGGCAGTAATTGCACGCGAGATACCCGGGCGCGGCGAACGACTTGCGAATCCGGGCGCCACTGCACAGCATCCGCGTACACGGGTGGGTGGGTGGGGACCGAAATTCAGACAGTCATGTGCATCTACAGGCAGCGCTGTATTAGGACATATTGTGCTGGACAAGATTGCGATATCGCGTGCGGCACGATGCCGCACCGAGACTTAATACCCCGATCGGTTATCTGTCATTGTTTGTAGGCGAGGCTCGTCAACTACTGCGTGCTCGACTTGATCAATGTGGCCTGCCAAGCATTTGTCTGGCGCGATGAGCACCTTTTCATGACGCAGGGCTGCGCTAGACTTTATATACGTTAGCGGGACTGTCTGAGAGTGTATTCCTCAGGCTGTGCCCAGGACGCGTAACGAAAGAAGTATTAAAATGGAATGGTGCAGGTCGCGCAGACAGTATTCATCCGGAAATGAGTGCAAAAAGAAAGCGTGGAAAGGAGCGGCCAAAACGAGCAGGCGAATGCGGGCACAGATAGGTGAGAAGAGGATTCAGATAAAAGATGAGACGTACAGAGTAAAAAAGACACAAGTCGCGTCAGAACGGGAGTGGTGAGATAGACCCGAGAATGAGGTTAGGGGCACTTGAGCAGATCACTGGCTGCCAAGATGCCGAGACTCGAGACCATGGCGCATTAAACTTTGATTTGTACACTTTACGAGCATATCCTCTTCATCAATGACCATGGTTAGTCTAGAACCCCTCTTACTTTTAACGAAAAACAAATTATACTATACTGGAGGCTCCCTGGCGTGGGGTCGGCAGTGATACGTGTTAAAGACCGGGGTGGAGTGAGTAGGCCAGGCTCATTCACTAGTGGCAGGCACCCAAGTCAATTGATCTTGGGGTTGCGCGAACATGAACGCCGAAAGTGGAGTCTGGTAATATATACCGCCATGATGCACTAAACCTCAGACCAAAGTGAGTGAAATGTTTCGTCAGCTAAATGTACCCACTCGTGCATGCATAAATCTCATGGTGCGGCGGGACGGACGTAATGTGTTTCTATGAGATTGTATATTGTATGGGCGATGTCCACGTTACGCGATAGAAGCCAAATATCCTGTAGGAAGAAAATCGAGACCGTCACAAGCGAGCAAAGGATAAGAAACAAGAAAGATAGAGTTTAGGGACTCCGAGGGAGAGCAGGTGACACTGTTGCTGATCATATTCAATCTATGAATATGCCTAAATACCCCCCTCCCGTCTTCCCTCCTCACCGCCTCCCTCCCTCCTTCCCTCCCTCCCTCCCCCCTTCCCCCCTCCTCCCCAATGCAGTCCCCAACCTGTACCAATATCCGCATCCGCTCCCCTCACGACGTGCACCGCATCTTCTACGCTGTCTACCTCGGTATCCTCCCCATGATCTCCCGCCGCCTCGATGCTCGCGAGCGCGAGGCCCTCGTCTCCGGCAACTGCTACGCGTGGGAGGACAGGGGCCCGCACGCCATCACTGGCATTGGCATCGAGCGCTTTACAGAGGGCAGGCATTGGAGCGCTTCCCGCGTCAGAGATGTCCGTTATCTTTCCCTCAAATATCCTTCTCCCTTCTGACTTCCCAGCCCTTTTCCCAGGAGTTCCTCTTCTACTATGAGCGCTGGTCCAAATCTGGTAACGGCAGCGGTCCTATTTCGTGCGTACTTCTTTCTTCTTTTCTCACCCGGCCCTTCCCCCGCCTCACACCGCCCTTCCCGCTCCACCAGTCCCGATGGGCAACCCCCACGCGACTGGGACCCCTTCGTCAAGCAAACTTACTCGGTCTGGTTCCAATCTGATCGAGGGCGCCGCAAGTGGCACCTCAGTGCGTCTTTCCCCCATCCACCACCCATCCAAGTTGTCCTCATTCGCCGTCCCCAGCCGCCTACTTCACCCAGGTCACATTCGATAAGCTCGGCACCGTCGATGACATCCCCGCCCTGCGTGATCTTCCCTTGCCTGAGGAGCTCTTCTTCAGCTCTCGTTGCACAAAGCCCCGTCGTCCCGTCACTACCAGCTCCAACTCCACCCTTCGTGTGGATACCGCGACCATGTCTGGCCACATCTACACCTCATTTCCCACTCCTTCCCCGAGAGTCCCGACCGCCTGCGGCCCAGCATACAGTCTACGCGCCGTCGTCACGGTTGCCCCTGTGGCATCCGTAACCGTGCGCCCTTCAGTGAACATCGTTCCCCAGCCCTCCGCCGCTGCATTAGCACCCATACTCCCCCGCTCCACAGACGATGCCTCACAGTCACGTCCTTCCTCCGACTCGTCCGCCTTGCCCCTTTCAACCGCGGAACCCGTCCCACGCGCCTCCAGCACCCTCAACTGCCCACCGGCCCCGCCCGCCGCCCCCGCAAACACGCTCTCGCCCGCCGCCTCCCCTCCCCCATCTCTGTCTTCCCCCACTGGCTCCGCGTCATCCGCAAGCGGCGGCTGGCCTTCACGCCACTCGCGCGCGTCCACCGGCTCCGCGTCGCCGTCGCCCACGGACGCCTCCACGCCCGGCCTCGCGCCCCTTCAGATCCTGCGCCGCCATCACCCGTACCGCCGCGACCCGGTTGACGACCACGTGCTTCAGATCCTCGGCACCACGAGCCGCAGGCTATAGACACCCTAAATGTGCTGGCCACAAGTCTCCCGCCCCTACTCGTGCGGCCGCATACACGTTCGCCAGCCGCGATGCAGGGCAAGCAGCAGACGGGCCCGCACAGACACATATGCCCCCGTGCACGCCCGGTAATACATATGCGGACTCAACCCGGTCCCCTACTCCCACCCCGCGCACTGTGCACACATCCCAGTTCTGCAGGACCGGCCTGGAGCTGTCCTTCACTGTAGTTATACCTGAATGAATGTCCACGCGTCCACGCCATTTGGGTGCACGTGCCGAGCGAACATGGGGTTTGGCTGCGTTGACTGTCTCTAGTCAGCATAGCCTCTACACGTCGGTTTCCCGCGTCCTGCCTCCATGGATACTGCCTATATCATATGCCCCTTTTTGTGTCTTTCTTGGATACGTGTCGTGCCTGTTGTTGTTGTCGTTGTTGTTGTCTCCTTTTGTTCGCCACCTCCCCCCCGCTGCCATATCCCGCATCTGCACCCTCCCGCGCCATACCACCCGCCCCACGCAGCATGCCGTGATGCCTGTATCGTATATGATAAGACTTCCCTTCATACTCCGCTCCATCGCGTCCCCACCCCTCATCTTATACCCACACGGCGCACCCACGCACTAACTCTCTGATCACACACGAAAAAAACGACTGTCTTCTGGGTTAAGTCAGCAAACGGGAACGCATGCCGGTGCCATCAGATACTCCACTCGCTGCGCCCGTCCGACACACAGGCGCAACGTTACTATATAAATACTATCCGACTGCGTCTATACCGTGGCAAGTCATCTCATCAGCAGACCTCATACGTACAGCGGAATGGCGGTCTTCTGTGAGGTCAGCACTCAGCAACGGACACTGGCTTGCTGTTTCCTGCGTGGCTGTACCGTGTAATGTAGTCATACACGTCGTGCACGCCGTGGTGTCTGCCAGGGCTCGCATCACAAGGTCTATCACCCCGTCATGCAGCAGATGTGCCGCAATACATGCAGGCTGCAGGCTTTTTTACGTCCACGATACATTTCACACGATGTGCCGATCTGTCCGACTCGACGTATATGTGTATATATAAGAAGAGGGCCAATGATACCCGTACATGCGTGGCGTTGTCGTGGAGTGTAAGTTTGGATGTATGCGTAGGGGTACGACTATAAGTCAAGTACGAGCGGGGTTGTGTATATGTGTGCAATGGGTGTGGGGAGGATGGAGTGATTAATGGTGCAGCTGGACGACGAGAGCGCAGAGCGATGCGATGAAGAAACCGATAGACACAAACAAGGACCGAGATAAGATGGGAGCATGGAGACCGGGCCGGGTCCGACGAAACGAGACTAAGATGGAAACGGGGAGAGGACAAATGATCATGCTGGCAGGTCCAAGGTCGCCCGTGAAGGCTGTGCGCCTATGAGGCTTCACCACTCAAATTCACTGAACAACAAATGAGTCATGAACCCCAGATACGCGATATCACAAGCGCTCACCCTGTACATTTCGCGAAAAGATAGTCTTTTCCGTTGACATGGATCATTCCATCCTTCAGAATACATTTCCACTTGTTCTTGACACGTGCCACCTGATAATGATCGTCAGCACACCCCGCTTCTTCAGGCTTTTCCCACAAACATAAAGCAACAAAGGCAAAGGGTGCGATCTAACCATAGCGAGACCGCGCACCTTGTCATACGTGCAAAACACGATATCGCTGTCTCCAGGTCCTCCTTCCTCGGCGTCCTCCTCCGCCTCCGAGTCCGAATCGTCCAGCTCGCTATTAATCGCCTCATCGTCCGCCCTAGCTGCCGCCGACGGGGCAGGCGGCTGTGGCAGCGATGGGTGCGACGAGTGCGGTGCATATTGCGGTGCCTGCGGCGACGGCGACGACGACGTGTCTGACCCAGACCCGGACGACGATGGCCCATCGACCTGTGGGATGCGTTGTGCCTGGGGGCGCGGCGACGTTGCCGTCTGCGCCGGCACCGGCACGGCTTGCTGCGGCTGCGCCTGTGGCTGCGCGGGAGCCGCGCTGTATGGGCGTGGCGGAGCATGCACTCCAGGGCGTGCACTGGGTGCAGAGGCGTACGCCATCTGTGCCTGCGGTGGCCCACGTAGCGCAGGCAGCTGCGGGCCTGGTAGTGGCGGCACAGTATAGTGCCCGAGTCCCTGCGTAGCACTGAGTATGTAGCGGCTGTCAATGGGCTCTGCCTTCACATGCTGCTGCTGTACGATGGGGGGCGGGGGTGGCTGGACGTAGGGATTGTGCGCGGGTGGGTAGTGCGCATGGGGGTGTGGATGCGGGTGCTGCATCATGTGCATAGGGTGTTGTGGGTACTGCGGGGGAGCGGTCGGTGCAGGCGACTCGAACTCAGCGACGTGCGACGCAATAACCTTGTTCTCCCATTTCTGTGTGGTGCGGATTTGAGGCGCGTGCAAGGTGAGCGTATAGGAGAGGGGCGCAGGCATGAAGATGACTTACACGCTGTAACTCGGCGAGGACGTCCTCGCCGACACCATACTCATCAAAGTCGGACTTTATGTTCGCGATTACATCGTCAATGACTGCACGGTAGATGGCAGGCTCCAGAGACGAAGCATCTGGGGTTACCGGTACATTCTGGGGTACACTATCGCGGTGAGCAGCTCACCACTATCTTATTTGACATGGCTTCGACCGGAATGTGGAGCGCTTCGTACGGTGAGCGCGACGGCGGCGGTGATGCTTGGTGGTGGTGAGGGATAGGGGGAAGCTTTTATAGATGATGTGCTGTCAGGAAAGGCCAGTCATTCGAACTCCGCTCAAAGTCGTTGCCGTTCCCACGCACAGACCACTTATGGAGAAAGGGCTTTTGTCATCGTCGGCGTCGGCATCCTTTGTGCCGATACGGGCGGGCTTTCGCACTGCCTCTGCTGTTCTACCTAGGGGTGCCTATGCCAACGACTATTGTGTCTGCATAAGCATAAGCGTAAATTAACATGACGCCATCTGAAGGTTTGCTCATCAGAACAGAATATACAGAGAACATGTAAAGTCAACAATCGTGACATCGGGTGTTCTTTCATTGTCTGCCCTCATCTATATACTGCCCTGCCGGGACAATAAACCGTCAGGCAGTATGCGCTGCAGTTACTAGCTCCTGGCGCGAGCAGGTGGCGCAAGCTGAACAAATGGAACGTATGCGAGCAACAGGACCAAACATCCGCCTCGTACCTTGCGACGACGATGCGGGCAGTATGGACGCTCTCTCTCCTCTGTGCTGGCTTTGCCCACGCTGCTCAAGTATACCTTAGCCCCTCCGTCCTTCTTCCTTCTCGTTTATCCTTCTCCCATGCCAGCCAAGTCATTTCCCACCATCTCCAGCTCGAGTCTTTCGAGTCGTTCCATCAGTCTGCTGAACAACTTCTCCCCGAGCTCTTCAACCGGCCTTTCGTCGGCCAGGGCCCGCGAAACAGTCTCTTGCTTACCATGAGCGATGCTGACGCGAGAGGTTAGTATGGCTGACGTGTCCAGCGTGTATACCGTCGCTTACTCTTTTCTCTCCGCATCTCCAGACGTGATTCCAGAGTCCCTGAAGCCGACATTCTCCCTTGCCGATGCCCCTCCCTCCATCTCCTTCTCCTCTGTCCTTTCCACTTACCTCCACCGTGCCTCCCATCTCTTTGCGCACGTCTTTTCCACGCCTTCTGACCGGGTCATCTCCGTCCCGCGCACGCTCGACATATTCTCCCTCTCCTCTTCCTCCGCCGATCATTTCCTCTCCAGCCTCTCTGCGCTTGCCGGCTTCCTCGAGCCCGCCGCGCCCGCCGCAGACAAGTTCGGTGCCTTCGAGCTCGGCGGGCTGCAGGAGATTGCAGACGCGTACGGGCGCACGAGCGAGCAGTACGGCCACGCTGTCGATGCCCTGCGCGCGGCTCTGCTCAGCGCGCTCTCGCAGCCCGACCTCCACCTCGTCCTCCTCACGTCTGACGCCCCTGCATCCCCGAATACACCCGCCAAGCGCGATCCACAACAGTCGCCACTCGCCCCGCCTATTGGAAAGCAGGTTCTTAGCTCCGACACCACGTGCTATGCGGATGCGGTCATGTGCGCCAATTTGACGAATGCGTGTTCGGGCCACGGCGAGTGCGTGCGTGCATCTAGGGCAGGCAGGGCATGCTTCATGTGCGCGTGTGTGGCTACGATGGACGTGAAGGGCCGGACGGAACACTGGGCCGGTGAAGCATGCCAGCGCAAGGACGTTAGCGGGTGCGTTCTCTCCCCGGTTTCGTATTGTAATGAGTGGGATATAAACTGACAGCGGCGTGCGGTTAGACCGTTCGTATTACTGGTAGGCACAACCGTCGCGCTCTTGCTGATGGTGGTTGGCTCCATCGGCCTTTTGTATGGAATTGGCGGGGAGGTGTTGCCGAGCGTGTTGGCGGGTGGTGTCACAGCGGGTCAGAGGAGGGATTAACCCTCATGCCTCATTCTCCTCAGACGTTGGCTCGCAAATCCCTATATACAATAAATCCTGCGGTATATGCGCTTCGTTGTTAGCGTTGTTACAAGCCTCTTTGTAGCTATCTCTAGCAGGGGGCCTATGTCCTTGTAGTCAATCAGATCACTGGCGGCGACTGAGCAACGAGATGAATTGGGTTAGGCGTCTTGATATTCTTCCGTTCACATAGTCAGTCTAGAACCCCCTGCAAAGTGACGTTTGCTCAAGTTGAGAACACTTGACGCGAGTGCGAAGTCGCCTCCATCATTGACGCATCGCAAAAATACCGCGTCGCCGCCTCAGCCGTTGCTGCCATTGGTCGTCCACTTGAGCAGAATCTTCAATGCCAGCAGCACGTGACGCAGTGCTCGTGTCCAAGCTTCTTCCTGGCTGAACTGCTGCTTGACAGACGACTCACCGATCTTGTCCTTCATGATCCTGTGGGTGCGCGCGTCAGGAGGAATCAAGGACCGGTAATAGACGACATACTGGTGCGGAAATTCGAGGCTTGGGTCCTGCGACTTGGCCCAGTCAATGAGCTGCTTGAGGCAGTCCAGGAATGCTACCATCGCAAAGTCGAAACGCCGGTTATGGAGCAGCCGTCCGAGGTGCAGGTCCCCAGAGCCATACAGCTCGTACGTAGCCTTGTCTCCTGTCGTCCGTTCGATACGCGAGAACGACCCCATCGGAACGAGGCGATAGCTAAATAAGAGGCAGAAGAGACGGGCAGAGGTGGTCAGTTCTGCGCCGGCAACTCAATTGCCACGACCTTACTTGTCGAATGTGAATTCCAGCTTGCGGGCGATGGTGTACAGCAGCAACAGGGTTTGCCCCCATGCCGCGTTGATTTCTGCCCACTCGACCTATGGAGCAGTCAGAACTTTGGGCAGCGGGCTAGCAAATATATGGGCTCCTACGCACGGGTACGCCGGGCGCTCTGCCGAGACGCAGGCCGTTGATAGTGCCAAAGACACCGTCGTGCCCGATGCAGAAGGCGTCATTGTACACGTTGGTGCGCTCAAGGCGCTCGAGTGTCGCAAAGTCCGCAGCATATGCAGCATGCAGCGCGGAAAGCTGGGAAGTCTGTTCTGCCAATTTGAGCATCTGGGTGTTGTGCGCGCGCCAGAACCTGCCGCGACCCAGTGAGTGAGCGTGTGGGGGGAAGCGCGACGTGGAGAAGGCGGAGGGGGTGGTATTACGGTACGCACTCTTCTTCTTCCTCTTCTAGGGCCTTTTCCTCAAGCTCTAGCCCCTTCAGATCCTCCTGGAGCAGCTCGCGCTCGCGTTCGGCCTCTCGGAGCTGCTCGATCGCCACCCGCTCTTCCTCCTTGAGTTGTGCGATCCGACGCATGGCCTCCTCCTTCCCCATGCCCTCCTTCTCCCTTTCCTTCTCCTTGCGCACCTCCTTCTCGAACGCAATGAAACCGTCACGCTCCCTCTTCGTCTCCTCGAGCTGGCGCGTGAGCGTGGACAGCAGGATGTGCGTGCACTCGGAACACAGCGGGTGATCGACGTCCGTGCGGCTCGAGAGCAGATTTAATAGACGCAAGGTCGAGCGCAGGTGGTGTGAGAGTGGCGAAGGGTTTGGATGCGCCGGCTGCTCGTCTGCCGCGGAGCCATTCGTTGCAAGTCGCGCGCCTGCGCTTGCACCAGGGCCGGCAGGCTTTGTAGTGGGGGGGTGCGCGGGCGAGGGTGAAGGGATGTGACGGATGACGCTGTCCTGCAGGAGCACAAAGGACTCAGTGGGGAGGGGCGGTGTGCGTTGCGGGAGTTTGCCCTGAGCACGCGGCGACAGCGGTGAGGGGCCAGCAGCAGCGTTGGCCTGCACGGACGATCGCCATGCAGCCTTGACGGAAGGCGAAGCCGGGAGCTGGGCAAGCTGCTCGGACTCGGATGGTGGAGGCTGGTGAGGGTTCAAGTGTGGCGGGAGAAGGGCGACTATCGGGTCGTAGTCCGAGGGCGCCAGATCAACGAGAGAGGCATCGAGCTAGCGAGGAAATGGTCAGTGCTGCACAGAAGATATAGAATACTGAATAGATACTTGAAGAGGTTGTTTGCATTGTTGACATACAAACGTCATGGCAGTGGGTGACGGACAAGGCGACGCGGCGCCGCGGCTATTCAGTGCAAAAGTGGCAATGAGCAGACGCGTGAAAATGCGCGCTCTGTGATTTAATAACTTTGTCGCCTAGCACACAATGAAATGCTTACGCGTCGAACCCGCTATTCCCGTCCACGACACCATTTCTGTGTCCTCGCCTGTTCTGACCCTTCGATGGGTGTCTGCAGCCGATTGGAGAACACAGAGCTTCGTGCCCCGGTCGACCCAGGTGTCGGGAGAACGAAATGAAGTCAAATTTTTGCCTTCGGCTCCGTTCTCCAGTTTGATGTATGGGTCCACATGTTCCCAATCGTCGCTCCTGCAGCAGTACGTTCATGCCCTTTCCACCACATCTTACCTTTGAAGCATCCGATGGGTGCATCGGCGTTTATGCTACAGTGCTTATATCTGCTGTCAGGTTTCTTTTAGCGAATAAAGGTATTGGCTGCGAGGTAGGCTTCGATTAACTTCATACATCTTCGAAGCAGCGTCGACCCAACCTGCCTCGCTGATTTCATGTGCCATATGCCAGTATTACGACGAGCTCATAAACGCGTGCTTTCATTAAGTTTATCTGTCTACACGTGGTGCGGGCGGGAGGGGCTTGCTGATGACAGATGGTCCTGACGCACTGTTTGCTCTCATTGCAGACCATCCCCAGGCGTATCGCAGAGGAAACTTCGCCCGAACTACTGGATGCGGCTGCAGCGGCGCGGGCGTTTTTGCTGACAGTGATGATGAGTGATATTACTCTGCAACATGTCCGCATGCCCTGCTGCATGGTGGTGCGACGCAGTATCGCCTACGCAATGTGCTGACTGCGGTAAGACTCACTCCGGCTCCATCCTTCCCGCATATCCTTCAAAAGGTCACTATTCACCCTCCGCCACCTCCAAAGTCTTCTGAGTCCGTAATTTACGAGGTGCGTGCTCTGTGGTGTTTTGTGGACGGCGTTCGGGAACTCACTCGCCTTTGTAGAAGATGGCTGCACGCATCTTCGCCCTGATAGTCGGCATAGACGAATACAAGTCGAGTAAGATCTGGAATCTTTCGTCTTGCGTCGACGATGCTCAAAGCATCAAGCACTGGCTGATGAACGACCTTCACGTTCCTCGCGACCAGATTTGCGTCTTGCTGAATGATAAAGCGACCAAATACGCCATTGAAGATGGCTTTATGTCTCATCTCGCTAGCAACCCTGCCATAGAGCGTGGAGACTCCATCCTCATTTACTTTGCGGGTCATGGAAGCAGTGTCGCCGCCCCTGAAGGCTGGTTCGACGATAGTTCCGTCAACGTGGAGATGCTCTGTTCGTATGACCACGATACGAAGGGCCAGGAGGGTAGGATTTCGGGCATCTCCGATTGGTCCATGCATGGGATGATGAACGAGCTCTGTGAACTCAAGGGTGACAACATCACCCTCATCCTCGACTGTTGCTTCTCCCCCACTCGCACACGCCTTGATGCCCTCAATCGATGTCTTACTCGCTGGACGCCTACTTCCAAAGTCACTTCGGACGACCTCTACGTCGGTCTCTGGAAGGGTGCGCTAGCCTGCAAATTGCCCGCCCAAGGTCATGGCTTCTACCAGAAGTCCTCAAGTACACACGTTACACTCCTGGCCTGCAGTCCAGGAGAGAGGGCGACGGAGGACAAGAAGGGAGGCAAGTTCACTGCTGCTCTGTTGGAGGCGAAAGACGCCGTTCCATTACACCGGACCTCGTATGGCCAGCTCATCGCGAACCTGCCCATCACGGGCGACGCTCAGCACGCCGTCTGCGTCGGGCAGCATTGGAAGCGCACTATATTTGGAGGCACCCCTTTCGCTTCTGACACGCGCTACGTCCCTGCCACATGCTCGGCGACAGACGTCCGCATCGATGCTGGCGCAATCCACGGCGTCGTCGAAGGCACCGAGTTCAGCATGCATGAACACAACTGCCTTGGCTCAGTGAATCCTGCTCTCGCGACGCTCCATGTCTTTGAGGTGCACCCGACGTGGTGCCTCGCACAACCAGAGTGCCACATCAAGCAACTCGCGAACGCTGGCTGGGCCCGCATTACGCGATGGAACAACAGAACGCCGTTCCGTGTGCACCTCAAGAAGACGTGCACGTCATTCTTACAGTGGTGGAGGCTGTATCGGAAGTTGCCGTCGAGAAGAAAAGAGGCGTCATCCATTGGCGGGCTCAACATTCTGCGCGTCAAGAAGGCGGCACAGGCCAACATTTCCGTTCAACGGCGCGACGATCACCTCGCTATTGAACGTCGCGACGCCCTTTTAGCTCGGAATTGCCCCCCTATCATCTATGTGCCGAGTAAGCACCCTGTCGAGGATTTGCAGGCCATCGACGCCGCGGCTCGGTTCCACCTCCATCTCCACAGAAAGAACTCGCTGGGGCCGCTGCGCGACCAGGTGTCCATGGAGCTGTTCCGATTGGACTCGGATTCGGATTCGTGGTCGCAGGTGGGGGACAACCTTCTCGTAGACGGGAAAGCCACCTTGTCTCACGAGAAGGGTACCATCTTCTCTCTCGCGCTCGAGAACCACTCTGATGTGGATCTTTGGCCGTACGTGTTCTGGATGGATGCCAGCGGCTATGCCATCAGCTCCGTATACCACCCCACCCCGTCCTCCATGGTCCCACCACTCGCGAGGAAGTCCAGAATGACGATTGGCACCGGCGCTGCGGGCTCGGAGGCGCTGTCCTTCCATCTTACAGACAACGAGACGTACAACTCGGGCTTCCTCAAACTGTTCGTGTCGACGGAGTACGTGCCGATGAACATCGTCGAGCAGGGTCACGTGACGGATGCCATGGACCCTTCCCACGACCCAGTCATCACGCCCATCGACGAGAAGTTTTCTCCTAGCCCGACTGTTTCGTCGAGGGAGCTCTGGGACGCCATCGTCGCATGCATCACCATTGTGCGTAGCCAAGATGACAATGCCTAGCACCGAATAGCTACGCTTTTATTACAGTCCATGTGGTATCTCACTATGCGCTTGCTTCGCATACAGCACTCAATTTGCATATATATCGATTCGCTGAGGTTGAATAGTTTTTTTCTTTGACTATTTCCTTCGTATTTATGAGATAAATCGGATTTTATGTACTTCGTGCACGCAAATGGGGGCGATGTTTTAGTGTGTAGTTAACTGTAGTGTGCAAGACAAGGGGCAGCGGGCCGCGCTACCCGTCGGTGTTCTGTCACGCGGCGCGGGAATTACACTCAACGCGCCACGCGCTTGCTTCTGCCATCTGTACCACTTTACCAGTCAGCGGCCAACCTGCTTCAGAATCTGAGTGACTTGTGATTAAAGGAACCAGCACAACGTCATGAGTGGTGATAATCCGCCAGAACCATCGCCAGCGACCGAGACTCTTGTGAAGCGGCTTGCAGGTCCATCTACGACGAAGGCTGGGTCAGTCTACCCGAGTTTCGTGTTCTTCATCAACGTGTTTGTTCTGAACGGCTAGAAGACTCACCAAGGATCAGACGGAAATAAACCGTATTATCGCTGAGGTGTCGAAGGGCTCCCAATTCTACGAAGTGAGTCCGTGTCTGAGTCACTCACCCCTACGTGAAACGTGTCCGAGCGGTACTCTGGAACAGAATGAGAAGAGGAAGGATAGGGAACTTACCGATCGAATAGCACGCATCATTAAGCAAAGGGACGACGTGCTGAAAGGGGTGGATCTTGGTATGTGTTTGGGCTGTTGCCTCCCGAGCCTTTTGCTAATTATTGTCGTGCCATTATAGAGCGGGTTGAACACAAGACAGATCATCTCGTACGTCCCTTATTCTGTTACTGGGGCTTGTTAAATCGCCTTATGGCGCTGCAGCTTGTTGAGCTGGAGGCGGAACGAGACCTTTCGCAATACATTGTGCATGTCGATATGGATGCTTTCTACGCGAACGTCGAGCTCTTGGACAACCCTCATCTCGCTGGAAAACCATTTGGGGTGATTACTCTTCATGTTGGTTGATAAACACGGCTCATTCTATCTCCAGGTTGGAAAAGGGGTGCTAACAACTGCATCGTACGAAGCACGCAAGTTTGGTGTCCGTTCTGGCATGCCAGGTAAGTGAGCTGCCTATTCAAGATTAAGGTTTCCTGTTCGGCATATGATTAATGAGGGTTCTGCGACAAACAAAGGGTTTGTCGCTATGAAGCTGTGTCCTGAGCTCACTATTGTTCCAATCAACATGGAGCGATACAGTGAGATGTCGACATTAATAATGGCTATCTTCAGGCAGTATGATCCGAACATGCTTGCGGCTAGCGTCGACGAGGGCTATCTGAAGTACGTTCTTTTTTCTCGCTCGTGGCAGTCTCATGTTTGCTGAGCTACCACACTTATACGTAAATGTGTCCCTTAGCATCACGGACTACTGCAAGGAACACAATCTAGACCCTGACGAATGCGTGCAGCAGATGCGACAGAGGGTATTTGTGGAAACGAAGTTGACCGTGAGCGCTGGCATCGCGGCAAACAAGGTGATCCTTTTGTGACGAGCTTCTTCTGCGAACACCCTCTCTCTTACGTTCTCACTACAATCACGTTCAGATGCTGGCCAAGGTGGTTCCCGCACTTCATTCTCACGACTTCGCCGTGCTGACATCCAGGGTTCAAACACCCCCAGATTTGCTCAGACAAGGTTGGCAATTCACGTCCCCCTTTCGCTCCGTTAATCTGTATACATTTTATTTACAGAACAAACCGAACGGGCAATTTCATCTATCGCATGACCGCAACGTGATCGTAGACTTCATGCGTGATCTTTCTATCCGCAAGGTCCCCGGTATAGGGCGTGTCAATGAGCGAATCCTCGAGTCTATTGGCATCAAGGTGTGTCTGTCGGCTTGCCTTCATTCATCTCGTCGAGTGGTAACTTTGTCCATCCTCCGCCTCCTGTCTGCGGTCTGCATCGTGATCGCAACAGACATGCGGCGATATTTTCGCGCACCGTGCCATGCTCTTGCTTATGGACAAGCAGTTTGGGTTGCGTTTCATGTTGCGGACATATCTCGGCGTTGCATCGAACGTCGTGCAGCCTTGGCATCGAGAAGAGCGCAAGAGCATTGGCACAGAAAGGTTCGTGTGACAATACTTCTCCCCGGGGGTTCTCGGGGCGATAGCACGTACATATGTCGTTCATCTGCGTTTGTTGGGCAGGTCATTCAATCCTATTGCAGATAAGGATAAGATCCTGCAGAAGCTGGAAGAAGTCGCTGGGATGCTCGAAGAGGACATGGAGCACAGCGGGTGGACGGGTCGGACCATCACGCTGAAGTATAAGCTAGACACACACCAAGGTAACGGAACGAAACGCTGCTACT
>QLPN01000812.1:47486-66703 GCA_003314395.1 Albatrellus ellisii
GGGGGGGGGGGGGGGGGGTCGATCCTAGGGCCCTTAGCTTGGTTCATAAAGCTGCAAAGTCCCTTATACAATGTCATCTGAGCACCTATCAACCGACTTCCTTGATATAAAAGCTGCCTCAGGAGGTTTGAGGGTTTCAGTGGGACTATGCTAAGACGTAAAAAAAATGGATGAGAAAGACGTGGAGAAAGACGAAGAAATGAATGAGAAAGACGTAGGGAGGGACAGCAGTAGGTACTAACAGGTTGAGAATCAGTCTCGGCGGTGTGCTGGTGGGTGGAACCATGAGGTGAACTACATTTTTGCTGGTGTGCCGTCTGCCTCATCAGTGCATGTGCGGCATCAATTTTGGGTGAGACCCACCTCGTCACGTTTATGTCCCGGGCAGCAACCTCCGTCGAAATTGGGATCTCTAGCCCACATGACCATCTTGTACCCTTCCCATCCAAACAATATACCCAAGATCAATGATGTGGCACTGTCAACCCACCAGCCATGTTTCCAAAATCTGCGAATCAACGATCCCACAAGAAGAACGGCAGAGAGTTGTATGCAAGATAAAGTGCATATTGCTTCGCCCTTCATTGTGCTACTGTCGAGTTTCCGGGCGAGATAGTATTTGGGTATCCAGAGGGCGATCGTAAAGAGGAGCGTAATAACAGATATGATGAGAGAAGATTTGGACGAGTTGGGTTTATCATGAAGAGCTAGGGAGACGATGGCAGTGACTTCAGCCGCAATGGCGAGGCACAAAAGAAGTCCGCCGATGCTTGCTGACGATATCTTTTCCATCCTACGCATGTTCATTATAATTAGATTTGTAGAGCGGGGAAGAGTCGTCGATCACCTACTTCAGTTCCTTGGGCCCCAACTTGGCGTCACTTTCTGCTCCGGGTGGAGAAATCTTCCAGAACCTCCACACAACAAGGCACGAAGAAAAAACCTCTATCGCTGACTGCACACCAAAGAAAACGAGCGATAGGGAGGAAGACTCGTGGCCATACCACAGCGAGACGAAACCCTCCGCAAAATTAAAAAAAATGCTGAAGATGCTGATGCCAAGGGCAAACTGCTGCAAGCGGCGTTTAGAAAAATGCCAATGCATGGCTATAACAATAGTCAGAGAAGAAAATATGGATAGGAGGCGGGTGCAAAGAGGGTCTAGCTGTCTGTAGGAACCTGAGGGTCCAGGTTCTGTTCAGAATGTGTGGGCCGTATGATACGGTATATATGCTCTTCCAACTCGACGTAGAGATGCCGGCATCGGTATCGCCATCCACAATATAATCCAATGGAGGTTTAGAACCGAGCTCGGTGAGGCAATATGCCCACGATTCACCGTGCGTAAACGACGCTCGATGTTATTATTAGTAGAGTTAGGCCACGCTCGTACCGTGTGCGTATTGGAATGTTTAGTGGCGACCGCTACTGCACATATTATGAATGCCAGATATACATCACCATTGTCCCACACATTCAAGAAGTTGTGCATATTATGAATGTTGGATATACAGCACTATTGTGCCACGCGCTATGAATATAAAAGATACGCGTATGCGTGCGATAGAAAGCCACACACGGCTTCTGTATCTTTTATATCGCAGGCATTCGCCTGGCAAACGTATTTCCTATATTCAAGATACGTGCAACAACACGCGGCATAATAGTGCTTCTTATTCCACACCAGGGCTGAAGTCACGAGTCGGATGGCATGAGCATTGTCCTTCCAAAGAAGCCAATGCTCAGGCCATCCAAGTCGTGACTTTCAGGGAATGGATGATACGGATGTGGCTGGTAGTCAAAGAGATCAAGTCACAACCTCTCGGATTAGCGTGTATCAACGTTTAGTTAATTAACTCAGCGTAAATTTATAGTCCTTGATTCTCCGCACCCTAATGTTAGAAACCTTGGCACAAGATGGTGCATCACCATCTGTCGTAGAATGAAGTGAACTCTGGTGAGGAAGCTAAAAGGGAATTGCTGTCCGCCCAGGGGTGTCAGCCACCGGCGCCTGACGACCCGGCAGTGTTGCACACACCATCCGCACTATTCCACGTCCCTGCTCCAAAGTCATGGCGAATACCGCCTCATGGCCACCCTTTACTACCGCAGAACCCCCACAACGCATAGAGCGCGTTGCTAAATCTATCCGCCGCCACTCCCGCAGGGCCTTCAAGGCCCTCATGCGTTCTCACAAATTCACCATCCCCAAGTACGACCTCCCGCTGCGCCTTCGCCCCGTGAGTCCTTCGCTGCCCCTTCTCTGTGCCATGGCCCCTCTGCCTCTGTCTCGACTGAGCGCGGCGCTCTGCGCAGTGGTTTGTCGTGCTCACGACCCTCGTCATGCTCACACTCGCGCTGCTTGGCTTCTCCAACCTTGCGCGCGCGCTCCCCATCAACGACAAACTCCTCCACTTCTTCTGCCTCGGCATCGCCAGCGCCGTGTTCTACTTTATATTCGACGTCGAAGAGTAAGTCCATTACCTCCAGCCCGCTGTGTCTTTGTGTGCACTGCGCGCCTATGAATGATCTGCTTGACCTCGTCATCTCCTGACTCTGCACCGCCTACGACCCACCTTGTGTCCGTACGGAATACCAGAGACGCACGGCGCATCTGGTTCTGGCGCCACGCGCCCCTCATCACTTCCGTCTTCGTTTGCTGCGGCCTGGGCGGCATTGTGAGTGAGTTTGTACAGTCGCTGTTGCCGGTGCGTCCTGGCTATCCTTTTCCTTCCAGTCCCTCATGATTCTATTGCATTACGCACACCGACAGTACAAGGAATTCCAATTCGGCGACATCGTTGTACGTGCTCCTACCTCCTTCGTTCGTTGATGTCGAAGCAGACCTGCCGCACCGCAGGCGAACCTGCTCGGGTCCTCCATAGGGCTCTACACAGCGTACCACCTCGAGCGATATTACCGCCACAGGCGCGAGGTACGTCTCCCTTCCATTTCGCATAAACTACACACCCACGCTGCGTCGCACGCTGCAGATCGCCCGGCTCTACCGTCCGCTTGCGTCGTCCGCATCGTCGCTTGGATTCGCCTCGGATGCGTCGGACATTGACGAGGAGGACGGAGAGGAGTTACTCCCGACGCGGATGCGCGTGCCCAATGCGGGCGCAGGAGCGGGGATGGACAAGGGGGGTGGGAAGAGCAAGGGCCGTGCGACGAGCCGTGCGCTTGCAGACGTGTGGGATGAACGAGAGGAGCTGTTTGGGCTTGGGGACGACAGCGACGGCGAGGGAAACGCAGGTGCAAGCAATTCGCCGCCGCCGACGTCTGCAAAAGGCAGGCCAGAAAACGGGAGTACTCACCTATAGAGGACGATGGTGTTGTTGGATTTCCGTCGGACGGACTTCTTGCATACCCTTGCATTATTTTAGCTGTGTTGCTATGTTATCTCGGGTCAGGTTTTGGATACGAGCTCCGGGCTCTGTGCTTGCGCATTGTGTTTCATCTGCTACAAATACATCACTACCGCGCCGCACTAGCGTGGCGATCTGGCAATTGGCGCAAGACAAGCAGATGCCGAGGTATGATTAGTTGACGATGAGAGTATAGAAGACTGGAATCACTTGCGACAGCAGCGAAAATCGCGAAAGAGTGAGATGAGGCAAACACCGTTGATGGTAGCCGCCGTGGGACTCCGAGTCCTGCCCTGTAATAGTGGTTGCCAGTGATCGTGACTGTATTGCGTTGCAAAAAAACTTGAATGAGGTCTGCCTGTCTCAGCTATAGCGGAAATGATCCAGATATATCTCACGTAGCGTCTGCACCTTCCTTTGGAAGGGTCACCATAACGCGTATCGCTGCGGAGCATATCAGTTGCGAATACGGAACTATCAGGACGGACACATGTTCTGTCTATCGATGCCAAGAAACAATCATTCCCCCCTGAATGCGACACATCCAGACAGAATGTGGGGACTGGCAAAAATACGGTGAGGCAAAAGCGAAAGAAAGGACTGCCGTGGCCACCCTTATCGTATGGATCAAATATTGATCCTACTGGCATCTTAGGGTGTGTGGGATAGCGGATATCAGAAATGTCCAAAACAAACGACTAGTAGGCGCAAATCGGCAACACGCCATCCTCGTGTCCGATGCCCCGCACTTCTGTTTGCTTCGATGCGAATGGTGCACCGACTTCAGGAAATTACGAACAATTGGCTTCACAAATGGAAGGACACACTCTCTATAACGAACAATATCTGCCTTGTGATTGGCGATGCTCTACTTCGGTTTAAAGGTTTTAGTGGGTAGACTGTACGAAATAGTAGCTTCGGCTGGCCTCATGGGGAGTGTGTGTAGACACATCTCCTCAGGGTAGCCGCTATGTTGTATAGTTAAGAGAGGGGCGTAATTCTTTCGAGATAGTGAGAGTAACTTCTCCCCATCCTGCGTGCTCCACCAGAAAAAAAGAAAAGACGGGTCTCAGGCTGTCTAAAATAGATGCTCCCCACGCGTAAACGTAAAGTGCTCCACGAAGAACAGGGTGAGGCAACAGCATTTGTGCTTGCAGCGTGACGCATCTCTGTCTGACTCGACCCGTGCTGGAAGAATCTTGCTGCAACCGCCGCCGGCCACGCTCAACAGCTTACCGACAGTTCGGCCACCGTCGCACCCCCGGGCATCCGCGGAGGCGCAGTATATCGCGGCTTTCTGTGTCCCCGCCTCGTTCCACGCGGGTGCTCGTCGTTTCCTGCCACATCCATCCCACCCCCCAATAATTAAACATGTCTGAGCCCAAAAACGTCCCCGCGCGGGTTGCGGTCCCCGACTACGACCCCGCCCTCGCGCCTCTCGCCGACTTCTCCACCTGCGAGCTCTCCGACGCCCTCGTCCGCCTCGGCGTGCCCTCTGGCGGCCACATTCCCGACATCCACATGCTCGCGCCCGCACCGTCGTCCGCCCACGCCGAGTCCGTGCGCCTCTGCGGGCCCGCGTACACCGTGCGCGTCGTGCTCGCCTCCGACACCACGGCACCGCGCCTCGACGCCCACTTCGTCGACCTCGCGCCCGCAGGAAGCGTCGTTGTAGTCGACGCACCACCAGGTACGAGTCCCCCCAGTTTCGCCTCTCCCCGTCTCCCGCCCGTGTATAACCCCGCTCCCATCAACGCAGAAGCGACCAATGCCGTCTGGGGCGGGCTGATGGCCGCCGGCGCACAGGCGCGCGGCGTGCGTGGCGCTGTCGTTTCCGGGCGCGCGCGCGACACTGTGGAGCTGCGTGCACGCCCGGGCTTTCCTGTCTTTTCGCGCGGTACGGCGACGGTCGGGCAGGCGCCTGCGACGCGCGCGGCGGCGGTGCAGGTGCCCCTAGTGCGGCTGGGTGTGGGCCCTGGCGACTGGGTCGTGGCGGACCTCGACGGCGTCGTGTGTGTGCCGCACGGACGTGCGGAGGAGGTCGTGCGCATGGCGACGCGGTGTCGTGAGCAGGACGCGTTGTGTTTGAGCGATATTGAGCGGGGGGTGGGTGTGCAGGAGAGTTTCAGGCGGCATAGGACCAAGATGTAGGGGTGTGTGAGTATGGGTGTGTAGCTCGTTGTGTTTGATGTATCCTGTTTGTCTGATCGGTCTCGGGTAGATCGTCGACAGCGTTGGTGTAGGCAGATTTTTATGTGGTCTTTAAGGGGAGATCCCCACTTAGTAAATTTGTCTTTGAGGATCAAGCATAACGTGTGTTCGGATCCAAGCTCTAAGCATTGATCACTGTCGGGTTTTTTTGACGGGCTTCCACCAGCATCAATCGGCAGTGTCGTCTACTCTCACGAATACGATGCGCTGGGGCTTGCATGCCCACCTGGTGCAGGAGATGCCTGATGTTGCATCTCGCAGTGGTTCTCATTGTGACAAGAAAGAGATGACTCAAGGTGCGGTTGATCGTGGTGGCACACAGTACAGCCCAAACAGAACAAACCTAAAAGGGTTGAGCGTGACTGGGACTTTTGCTCCTCCGTATTGGGATAGCCTTCCCGAGATGCACCATCCGCTTCGCAGCGTGTCCTAGATGCTTTCTGCTTACACATTGCAATACGTAAAAAGCTCACGAACAATTGTGATGAGGGACACTACGTATGCGTGGCGCTATTTTATGCCACATGCAGGGCAGGGACGTAGTCGTCGCCTTTAATGGTTCCATCCCTGTCTGGACTGGATCATCTGGCAACCATTGTCTTCCAGGACCCAGGGTATGCGACTCATGTCTGAACTGGACTAGTAGCCACAATACGCAGTCATCCGTCACTAACTTGGTTCTACTTCCGTTCGGAGATGGCATCTGAAATGTACGACCCTTGAGGGCTTCATGGACTTTGTCGCGCATATTGTCCTTCTCAAGTGACGTATCTATTGTCTAGGACATATGGCGGTATAACTCAGGGTTTCCTGGAGAAAGGAAAGCATATGTCTATAAACTGGACGTCTGGCTCAAGCTGTGGAGTCTCGTGCTGGACGATTACATGGTGGAGATGGCTCGTTTCATTTGACAGCTTTGCTCTATCCCTTTCCACCCTATCCCGCTTGCAACCGCCCAGCATGTATGCGCGTTCCTAGACAGACCTGGTCTGTCTGCGGAAGAGCTGACCGTGGGGGTGTCTCCATGCATCCTCCACAGCGAACTAACTTGCAAGTACGCTGTATGCCCCCATCGCCGGATACCTTGATGAGTGATCTTTGGTCCTTTTGTCATTAATACACTCGACAGAACCCATCGAGGTTTCGTCGAACTTATCTCTGCGAAAGCTACAGCCATGATGGGCCGAACAATGCGTCGATTGGATCCACAGGACCCTAGCCCTTATGTGCTCTCTGAACCTGCTGGAGCCCCACTGTTATGCCGAACTGAAGGCTACTAAAGGCTCGCTGTCTGCCCGGCACAGATTTAACGACGGGTCTCAGGGTTTTCCTCGCACAGTAAGCTTTCGCACTTATTGGGCTCGTCCTGCTAGCGACCCAGTATAGAACAAAAGGGCAATGGCTATAATCGTATGACCAGTTGATGGCCAAAATCACCCGTTCGTATGGCCTATGCATCTAGCAGGTGCACGAGTGTCGCTTTATCACGACTTGGAGGTGGAAGACCCTCAGGCCCTTTAACAACTTGTCAGTGATTACTGCAACTACATGATAGATTATCGCCAAAAATTGGCTATAGTGCTGTTGATAATAGATGTGAAACAAATTACAGTACTTTCCGAGCCGCTACCGCGACTCCGTGAGTGTACGCTAATGGAGGAAAGTGCAAGTGAGGCGGCAGCTGCTGAACCAAACCAGCACTTGGATGTCTTGCCGCGGGATCCCCGAGGGTGGATGCACGCATGAACTCATCCTGCAGCGCATAAGTCAGTAACGGGTTTTGGAGGTATGTCTTGAGGACAGACGTAACGCTGTAAATATCGTTGAATCTTACAGGCCGAATGCTGCGTAGTCGTCATGCTCGGAGAGCTAGGTGATGGTCTTGGACTGCGAGGTTGCATCTGTCTTGCGATAGATACCATCGTACTCCATTGCTATCCTGTCAAGTATAAATCTTGCTCCCCGGGCTGCAGTGTTCTATGTACTCAACAGCAGTACTGATATACTTCTCAACGACAACTAGTACCATCCGACCAGCACCTCTAGAATTAGTTCTATCAAATCCCGATTGCACATACAAGGCGCTGTCCAAGTTCGAAAGCATGCCAGAACTGCAACTTCTGCTATACTCAAGTTACCGAATGCACTGACACAAGGATCCCAATTGCAAAGAACCATCCTCCCTATGATTGGACTTTGAAGGCACACAAACCAAGTTGCACACCACAGGTGGATGGAGAAGTTACAGCCTGTGAGCACACAGTGGAGTTAGACCAAAGAATGTGACCTGCAAACAATGTTCTGTGCAGCACACCTGTACAACCATGCCTGGCAGCCCCATGGCTTCTCTTCATAATAATTGCACTGTGTGAAGCAAAGTATGTTGATGTGTTAGAGACATGTTATCTTACATGGTGCTGGTCAGTATCTCACTAGGAAATGACAATAGTAGCCATCCCTAGATTGTGAAGTTGCCAAGACTGGGGTTTAAGACCACCAGGCTTTCAACTACTTATACAAAACTGGAGTTCTAAGAATAGTAAATGTAAATAAGGTTCACAGATTAATGATGATTGCACAGCAATCAACAGAGTCATGTGACTTGAGATGCATCCATAGTAAGCTAGTTGTAAAGTAGCCACAAGCATAAGTGAAACAAGAGACAAACAAAGCCAAACAAAGACAAAATGAAATGAGTCCTTGCTAATTGTATAGTAATAGTCCTTAGCAAGTAAATGTTATAATAAATAAAGAAAATATAAAAGATAATGTTCCTTATAGTACTTGGAGCTAAGCTCACACTCTAGTAAGTAAATACTAAAGTACTATAAGGGAAAGACAAGTCCTTACTAAGGAGCTAAGCTCACACTTGTAGTAATAATACTACACTTTACTAGTAAGTAAGGTAAGAAAAAGAAAAAAAGAAAGAAAGAAACACATTACAAGGTGCCAAAGCAAATGCCTTGTAACACTCACAACCCCCTCACTTTGTGTGAGGCTCTAAACTCACCAGATACAAAACACTGGCATGAGGCCTGTGAATATGAACTCACAGCAATGGCAGGCATGCATACATGGGAACTCATCAACCTCCCTGCTGGACATAAGGCAATCATAAACAAATGGGTATTCAATAAAAAGGCCAACAGTTGCTATTGTGCATGACTCATTGCAAAAGGGTTCATGCAAATACAAGTGATAGACCACAACAAGGTATTCTCATCTGTTGTGCATTTCAAATCACTTCACTTTATCTTTGCTCTTGCCACTCACTTTGACTGGCATATTCATGCCATGGACATGAAATCCACCTTTCAAAACAGAGATCTCAATGGAGAAATCTACATGCATCAGCCTGAAGGTTTTGCAGATCCTGCCAATGCTGCCAATGCTGTCAATGCTGACACAGTCTGTCATCTACTTAAATCTACTTATGGCTTAAAACAGGTGTTGGAGATTACAGTGATGTGTGACAGTGAATACACAAATAGTGTGACTGTGCCACATGGACTTGTGGGACTCAGGGACAATACAGATGGACCCTACTTACAGAAAAAAATCCTTTACATTGTTTTCTTTCCCCTCAGTCTTCTACAAAGAGACTGAGGTCAGTACTTACTCATATGTCATTCATGTTTTATGTTTTCTCACTATTTCTTCCTGTAGAATACAATACTCCTCTTCCTACAGTTGGCTGCACTCTTTACCAAGCAACCTCTTTCAATAACAGGCCTCAAGGCAGTGGAATGTGAAGCTACATAAGGTGCTACTGGACCAAGGCCTCCACCACTTGCAGGTTGATGTGGGAATCTATGTCCTCTGTATCCCTGGAGATTTCTCTCATCCTGAAATGATAGTGGTTGTGTATGTCAACAACATAACTATTTTCAGATGCAATCTGTGATAGATTTTATGCCTTAAATGTGCCTTAGCCAAAGCTGTCAACATGCACAATCTGGGCAAAGCACAACATTACCTCAGCCTGTGTATAATGTGTGATCAGTCAGCATGTGTCCTTGAACTTGATCAGGCTGTGTACCTTGATGTGATATTAACACACTTTGGTATGTTGGACTGCAATCCAACAACTATGCCTCTCCCCCCATCACTTCATTGATGAAATCTGGGCAGCACAGCAAGGGAAGCAAACACCATGACATAGAACAGATAAGTGTAGAGCCCAAGGGCCATTATAGCAAGAGACAAGGCTATAGCCTTGGTAAAACAGAGCAGAGGGCCTAAGATCACATCTGTAATATGTGTACCAGATGGTAGAGGGTACACAGAAGAAAGAGAGAGCTCAGCACATGCAGAAGTGCTGAGGTGAGAAGATGATGAGGTAAAGAAGATATAGTAAGAGCAAGATAGAGTTGAAGAGGAGCTCAAACCATAAGGAGAAAAGAAATACCAATAAGATGGGATAGAGATAAGTATACTTAATAAGTAAACAGTGTGATCAGCATTATAAGGTAATAAAATAACCAACATTCATCTCACCAAAAATGACTCTACATGCACAGGGACACAGCAGATGCATTACCAACAGCTTATCAGGTCATTGTTGTACTTCACAATTGTGTCAAGGCCTGATGTTGCATTTGTGGTTGCACAACTCATGCAATACAGTGCAAACCCATCACATGAACACCTGCACACTGCACAACATGTTTTGCATTATCTATCAGGTACCCTGTGGGCTAAAGCTCTGATATCAGTGATTGGCATTTCTTGCCAATCTGATTCTGATTGGGTGTCAGGCCACTATTATTCCCCTTATTTTACTCTCCATTTTTCCTATTTTTCTTATCTCTCCATCACTATAGATCTTACAATTGCTCTTGATCTATCAAAGTGATTCCCATGGTCATGCATTCCTTTTGTTGGTCTTTATTGGCTGATGACACACTTGTCATCCAATCTCTGATTGGCCTGCTTACAAGATAGCTCCAACTGTGTTTCTCATGGTTACTGTGGAATCTTTCTAATTGTTCTCACCCTGACTGTGGAGTGCTTACTTATTGTTCTCATAGTTGCTGTGCTTATTGTACAGCACTGACACGTCCCTTCTATTGTTAGATATGACTTCATTCCATTTGTTCTCATACTCCAGCCTTATAGTGTATAGCATGGTCTGTGCACTAGTTCCAGTACTATATATACAGTAGTTCACTTAGTGTTTTATCCCCAGTTCTGATTATCTGGGATATCCACTAGTTGAAGTGAAATTAGTCCTTTGGTTGTTTTAGCCTTTTCTTCAGTTGTTTGGCTTTGACATTAGTGTCAGCCTCACATTGGGCAGAATCATGTGATGATCACAAGTCAATGGGCACATATGTATTCTTTGTATGTGCAAGCTATGGCAGACAACAAAGACAATAGTGTATAACAGCATTGATTCCCATAAGGGTGTAGCAGCAGACATGGCTGCAGCAGTAGAGGTAGTGGTGGCAGAAGCAAGTGCCACAGTGTAGATGTAGATGGCTACAGGAGAGTAGGTGAGAATAAGACAGTGAGTGAAGGGGAAGTACTCACTCAGACAAGATGTCTGAGGAGTTTGTAGCATAGAAAGGCCATCTTATGTAGTAAGGTTTAAGCAGAGTGTAGAATGGTGAAGAACAAGGACTACTATAACTGGATGTGGGGCATGCATCATCATAGTGTAGTAAGTGGGGCCCATGTGAGAGAGTGTGGTAGTCCATTGTGTAATATGTGCATGATGTGCATAATAAGTGTATGCAAAGTGAAAAGCTGAATTAAAGTGAGAGAAAGCATATGGATGTTCAACATTCTTTCTATGTGGTGCAGCAATCTCTTGATCCTCATGTAGGCAGCATATTGTATCTCTTTTGTCAATGGAAGCAGAATATGTGGCAATGTCCCAAGCCTCTGTACAATCTGCTTGGTATTGTAACTTTGCCAATGAATTAGGGCTTGTGCTGCCACTTCCCATTCCTCTACAGGGTGACAACAAAGGTGCAGTAGATCTCATGAACAATCCAGTCACAGGCTGTGGCACAAAGCATATAGCAATGCACTTTCATTTCATTTGACAATGCATTGATGAAGGCCTTATTGTGCTATTGTGCATTCCATCTGTGTCAATTGTCACAGATGCTCTCACCAAATTGTTGCCTAGGGTCTCTTTTGAGCAGCATTGTGTGTTGAAAGTGTGATGAATGGTGTGGCAGTCCTTAAAGCTGGAACACTCCACTCAAGGAGGTCTGAAGGGGCACAGTGGGTAGAGTGTGGGCATCAGCCTGTCAGAACATACTTATTTTTCTCTTCATTTTACGATTTCTTTTATTCTTATCACTCAAGATCTACATGATATATCTTATCTCATCTTATCAGATCATCAGTAGATCTTATCGTGATTGTCTATGACTCATTTCCATTTAGTCATCGGGCCACTTACTGTACAACTATGACTACAATTCCCACAGATGCTTACTGATGCAGTGCAATGCTGTGCATTGCTTACTGATACTTCTCACAGATACTGCGCATCTTATTTACATACACCTGCCCTACAGTGACAGCACATGGTCTGTGCGCCGACCTCTATAGTATATAAGGACTCTCATGTAGTAGATAGCTCTCCAGCTTTATACATCTGAGATATCCGCTATACAGCGTGACTATTCTTAAGTGTATTGTCTCATACTTTGCCAATCCCCTTCTCTTCACAGTTGTGACCTCACTGCCTTAGCGTGCGCCTCACAATTGTATAAAGCTCTTGTCAGCGACCTCACCTCTTCCCTCATTCCCACATTCTGTGTCCAAACCATCATTCCCCTCCCTCCTCACTCAAGAGAGCGTTGTATTGTTTTTAGTTCTCCATTCTTCGTAGTTCAGCTGCAGCACCGGGCCTTATATTGCCTCAGCAAGCAGTGCTAGGGTGTCTACCACTTAGTGGGGCATCGCAGAACCTCCTGACAACCGTTCGGACCAGGAGTACTATAAACTTTTACTATAAAAAGATCTCTTTCGTAGTACTAGTAATAGTTAAAGACTAGTATATACTTACATACTCCCACCTTCCATTTTGTGTTGAAAGGCCTATTCCCTTGAAAAAGGAATAGTGAGTTCTCACTTCACACAATCTTATTTTCAATATTCCGCGTATCCTACGTTCAGAAAAGAGAACCAGATCTGGCAAATCCTATGCCAGATTCAGCTCTCTTTCACCAACAACTTGTCCAGCGACTTCTTTGGCTCTCCTCCACTTCTACTACAATGCCTACAATTACAGACAGCAGCAGGCTATCTGGTTCTTCAAACTCCACAATCCCCACTACAACGATCACCCTGAGGAATTCCCATGGCATTTCTTTCCAGACTACTTCAACCACACCAGCCCTTATTACAACTCATTCCCCCAGGCATTTATCTTTAGAAACGAATGATGACGTCAGGGTTGAGCAACTGGGAATTCAGGGAACCAGCACTGATGGTAGAAGATTCTTCCCAAGAAAGAGAAAGGACAGAAGCAGACGAAACCAGAAGACTCAGACTTCTGGATGTAGAGGAAGCAATGGAGATGATGAACGAACAGATGAGGCAACAACAGCGTGTACAGAGGGAACAAGGCGACGCAATTATAAGTCTGGGGACAACAATGGCAGATATTGCCAGAAATATGAAGGAAATCACATTGATGATGCGGCTACAAGCCACCCCTTCCAATCTCCCCCCAGTTATTCCCGCCAATTCCTCTGGCTGAGAAAACGCCCTGTCAGCCCACATATTTGCCCAACACCAGGTAAAAGTTTCTGCACCTACAGCATTCTTGGGGAAGCGAGACAAACTTGATTCGTTTGTCCAAGAACTTTTCCTTGTATTCGCAGCAAACAAAATGTGGTCAGACAGTGATCGAATTACATATGCCCTCTCCTATATGATAGGAGGATCAGCGGAAGCATGGAGAAATCTTCAAGTCGTGAAACAATGACTACATGAGGCTAACCCCCTCAATCCACTATATCCCATGCCATTCCATAATTGGGTAGAATTCGACACAAAACTACGTGAGCAATTTGGCAATCCAGATGAGGCACATACAGCACAGCAAGCTCTTCATAAACTACACCAAATGGGGAAAACAGCGGACGAATACACCACTGAGTTCCTTTTATTAGCAGCCAAAACACTATATGATGAGCACGCACTCATTGACTGCTATAAAAGGGGACTAAAGAGTGATGTCCTCAATAGGGTTTATAACATAAACCCGCTCCCCACTACCTACCTAGACTGGCAAAGGATGGCACAACAAGCTGACAGACATATGAGAGAGTATCGTCAGCTGATACAATCTAGGGGACCATCTCAATGGACCCCCAGATATACGCCAGCCAATCCTCAGCCAAATACAGGTACACAAAGAGCTAGTAATGTAACGGTGCCTATGGATGTAGATGCAGTGCAGAGAAGAAGACCCCTTATATGTTTCAACTGCAGAAAAGAGGGGCATAGGGCAAACGTCTGCCCACAGAGGAAGAACATCAGGGAAATCCACGAAGAAATCAGGCAGATGAGTACAGTGGATTTCGAAAAGATGATTTTTGATGAAGGAGAGAGAAGGAAGCAGCAGGATTTTGCAAAGGACGGCCAGTAGATGTCGCTGGACTGTCCAAGAATATGTTCTCAGTACTTACTCCAGACGATGGCGCTGTTGATCATGCGAATGTATGCGATCCTATTGACCAAATAGTATTTAACAACATTGCATCGGAGAAAAAGATTGAGAAGGAAGAGACATCTGAGAGTATGCCCTCTCAAAAGAAGGAAAAGCACGTAATCATGGGGATTAGAGTGGATCTACCCATGATAAAGGTTGAAATCAAGGTACCGGAAAATGGACAAACGGTAACAATTGAAGTGCTCTTAGACTCAGGAGCTACTACATGTTACATAGACAAAGAATTTGTGAAAACAAATCGTCTAAGCACAAAGAAACTCCCTATCGCTATACCAGTTTACAATGTTGATGGAACAAAAAATGAACAAGGATCCATCACAGAAACCGTGGATTTAATCGTCAAAGTCCAAAATCACATGGAACGAACATCCTTTTGTGTTACAGGACTAGGAAAAGTCAACCTCATACTCGGGGAAACTTGGCTCAAAATCCACAATCCTGAAATAGATTGGAATACTGGAGCAATCTTGTTTACTAGATGTCCATGAAGGTGCCACGTATGAGTAGTTGAAGATAGAAAGCAATGGAAGAAGAAGAAAGTAGAGAAGATAAAAACAGAAATACCTAAAACAGTGGAAGTCGACAGTGATGATGACGATGAAGCACAGAAGGAAGACTGTATTCTCTGCATCATGATAGCAGATGATGAGAAGAATGTGGCAATTCGCAACATATCCCAAAATTTAGCAATAGAGGCAGAGAAGAAAAAGACAAAGAAATCTTTTGAAGATATTGTTCCAAAAGCATATCACGGGTTCAAATCAGTATTTGAAAAAGATTCTTTTGACGAACTGCCTCCCAAATGAATCTGGGATCATGCAATCGAGTTGAAACCTGGTGCGAAGATGCACATGGGAAAGGTGTACAACTTATCTTTTGTCAAACAACAAGAGTTGGAGAAGTTTGTAGAAGAAAATCTTAGATTGGGACGAATATGCATTTCTAAATCACCTATGGCCTCTCCATTTTTCTTCATCAAAAAGAAATCAGGAGAATTGCGTCCCATCCAAGATTATCGCCATCTTAACGAAATAACTATCAAAAATTCCTACCCACTGCCACTTATCTCGGAATTGATAGATAAACTCAAAGGCGCAAAATACTTCACGAAACTCAATATCAGATGGGGATACAACAATGTTTGTATTAAAGGAGATGAATGGAAGGCCGCCTTCATCACAAACAAAGGCCTATATGAACCCCTTGTTATGTTCTTTGGACTTACCAATAGCCCTGCTACATTTCAAACTATGATGAATTATCTCTTTAGAGAACTCATTGCTAGGGGCAAGGTCATGGTCTACATGGATGATATCCTCATCTTCACTGAAACAATGGAAGAACACCACCAAATAGTTGAAGAAGTCCTCATGATATTACGCGACAACAAACTATATCTGAAACCAGAGAAATGCGACTTCAAAAAGATGGAAATTGATTACCTTGGTCTTAAAATATCCTTTGACAAAATCATGATGGACCCTGTCAAAGTCCAAGGAATAGCCGATTGGCCTACTCCAACATCTGTTACCGAAGTTCGCTCCTTCTTGGGCTTCACGAACTTCTATCGTTGCTTTATCAGAGGATTTTCTGACATAGCAAAACCCCTGAATACACTTCTACAAAAAGATAGCAAATGGCATTGGGATCAGGAGCAAAAAGACTCATTTGAAAATCTTAAAACAGCATTATGTTCTAAACCTGTTTTAGTCTTTCCTGAACCCAATCGCCCATATCTCATAGAAGCAGACAGTTCTGGGTATGCTACTGGCACAGTTCTATCACAGATGAGAGATGACAAGAAGTGGCACCCAGTGGCGTATATCAGCAAGGGATTATCACCGGCAGAGAGGAATTATGACATCTATGACAAAGAGATGTTAGCCGTTATATGCGCATTGGAACAATGGTGACACTATCTAGAAGGAACAGATAGTATAGTCGAGATCCTCACAGATCACAAAAACCTAGAGTACTT
Source organism: Albatrellus ellisii (assembly GCA_003314395.1). Lineage (NCBI taxonomy): Eukaryota > Fungi > Basidiomycota > Agaricomycetes > Russulales > Albatrellaceae > Albatrellus > Albatrellus ellisii. The sequence continues at coordinate 63,745 of QLPN01000812.1, forward strand.
TATGAGTGCCCAGAAATTGAACCATCGCCAGGCTCGATGGTCTCTATTTCTTTCTAGGTTCAACTTTCACCTTTCCCACAGACCAGGAAAGAGTTCAGCCAAACCAGATCTATTATCGAGATGATCAGATCATAAAGAGGGGGTGGAACATGACAATGAGAATGTCATACTGCTGAAACCAGAATTTTTCAAACCAAATAATCTGATTGATAGCGCTTGTGCATCTCAGATTAAGGACAAACACATCATAGCAGTTATGATGAATAACATTCCACTACTTCAAAAGATTGCCGATGAACAAGAGAAGAATGGGGATGTCAAGATGTGGGTAGAATTATCAGCAGATGAATGCAAAACAGCAACTATAGCAGGATGGGGACAAAATAAAAAAGGACTCATTACATACAAAAACAAAATTTTAGTCCCGGACAGTTGCAGAGCAGACGTCATCAAACAGTGTCATGATACCCCAATCGCAGGACATCCAGGACAGTGGAGGACACTGGAGATAGTGTTGAGAACATTCTGGTGGAAAGGAATGGCAGCATATGTCGGGAAATATGTCAAAAGCTGTGACATATGCCAAAGAACGAAAACAATTACTCAAAAACCACAAGGAGAATTAACTCCAAATGAAATACCAACTTATCCCTGGCAAATCATCTCTACAGACCTCATTACACAATTGCCAGATAGTCAGGGATATGACTCGATCCTTGTGGTTGTTGATCGATTTTCAAAAATGATTCACACTATGGCAACGACATCTGACATCACCGCTGAAGGAGTAGCATGACTATTCAGAGACAATATTTGGAAGCATCATGGATTACCTGAAAAGATTTTATCTGATTGCGGTCCTCAATTTGCTTCCAAAATGATGAAGGAGTTAAACTGATTATTAGGCATTAAAACAGCCTTATCCACAGCTTATCATCCACAAACAGACGGTCAAACAGAAAGGATTAATCAAGAAATTGAGCAATACCTTCGCATATTTGTAGACCATCGACAATCGGACTGGATGAATTGGTTGCCTATGGCTGAATTCTGTTACAATAACAGAGTTAATGCCTCTACAAAATACTCTCCTTTCATATTGAACTCTGGACAAAATCCATGGATGGGTTTCGAACCGGGCAAGACGTCCACTATTGATTCGGTAGAAAACTTTGTTGAAGGGTTGAAGAGAACAAGAGAAGGAATCAGCGCTGAGAAAAGTGGCTGATGATATGAAGAAGTATTACGATATGCATAAAGGGAAAACCCCTCGATATCAAATTGGAGATAAAGTATGGTTAGATGCTTCAAACATACAAACAGGAAGACCAACTCGGAAATTGGATCATAAAAGACTTGGCCCATATTCAATTACCAAAGTGCTTTCAAATAACACATACAAACTAGCACTTCCCAAGTCTATGAAAATCCATCCAGTTTTCCATATCGTCAAACTACTACATATTCTCCAAATGATATCCCCAAATGCATCATAAAACCTCCTCCACCACCTATCATCAAGGATGACATTGAACAGTATGAAGTTGAAAAGATCTTAAATAGCAGGAAGTACCGTGGATATGTTCAATACCTTATCAAATGGAAGAACTACCCAGAAGACGAAAATTCCTGGGAACCAGCATGCATCATGATCAAAGACGTACCCAAGCTGGTTAAAGAATTCCATAACAACCATCCCACTGCTATTAGATCAATTCAACACTGTTCCATCCCCGTAAAAAGACTCTCCAACATAGCCACACTACCTACTTGTGGATCAGAACACGCCGCTGGTTTGGATCTTTACAGTGCAGAAGAAATTGTCATTCCTGCACATGACCAAAAACTAGTCGATACTCAAATCTCCTTGGTTATACCAGACAACTGTTATGGACGTATTGCTCCTCACAGTGGCTTGGCTGTCAAAAATTCTTTACATATTGGAGCAGGAGTTATCGACTCAGACTACTGCGGCCCTATAAAGATTCTACTGGTCAATCTTGGTGATAATGACTTCATAGTCAAAATCAAAGACCGAATTGCTCAATTGATCCTCAAACATATATCTCTCGCTAATGTCGAAGAAGTCGATTCATTGGATGATATGCAACGTGGTGTAAAAGGTTTTGGTTCAACTGGAATTTCCTTTGCTCGTCGAGTCGTCTCGCCCTAAGAAGGGGGGTATTTGTCAGAACGTACTTATTTTTCTCTTCATTTTACGATTTCTTTTATTCTTATTGTTCAAGATCTACATGATATATCTTATCTCATCTTATCAGATCATCAGTAGATCTTATCGTGATTGTCTATGACTCATTTCCATTTAGTCATTGGGCCGCTTACTGTACAACTATGACTACAATTCCCACAGACGCTTACTGATGCAGTGCAATGCTGCACATTGCTTACTGATACTTCTCACAGATACTGCGCATCTTATTTACATACACCTGCCCTACAGTGACAGCACATGGTCTGTGCGCTGACCTCTATAGTATATAAGGACTCTCATGTAGTAGATAGCTCTTCAGCTTTATACATCTGAGATATCCGCTATACAGCATGACTATTCTTAAGTGTATTGTCTCATACTTTGCCAATCCCCTTCTCTTCACAGTTGTGACCTCACTGCCTTAGCGTGCACCTCACACAGCCCAAGAAGCAGAAGAGACAACAGTATGGTAGCTGAATAGATGTATATAAGGAGTGATATGCTATCCATGGCTGAGGGAGAGGGTGAGATAACTGACTATTGAATAGTGTCCTAGAACTAGACCCCAAATACTGAGCTACACAGTGCACAGACCAGGAGAGAAAGATACCCTAAGGCATGTGCTGAACCATGCATGACAGAGTGTGAGATAAGGTGGTCATGTGGTATAGGAGCACACAGCAAAGACATTAAAGGGAAAATCAAGATAGTGGGTTGCTCTGGGTATGCCCAGCATGGGGGGGGGGG
>QLPN01000812.1:66716-83086 GCA_003314395.1 Albatrellus ellisii
GGGGGGGGGTGTCAGTTTTTCCTCTAGATGCTGTCCATACCTGCTACAGTGAAAGGGCAATAATGTAACAGTGCACTTATAGGGAAAATGTGTAAATAGCACAATGTGTCACACAGACCTGTTGTGGGACTCAGGGATGATATGGATGGTCCATATACTTACAGAAAAATTTCAACCCTTCTTTTAACCTCCTCTCTAACTCTATCTTGTCTTCTCTATATCTACTCTACTTTATCATTGTACCACCTCAGCACTTCTTCTACTTGCTGAGTTGCTCTTCTTGTTGCACCTTTGTTGCACTCTCATCATGTTGACATTCTCACAAGCTGACTAACATCTCCTTCCTTTTTCATCTTCAATACTCTACATGCACATACACCCATATACATTCACATACACACATTACTATAGGTAGATTGTAGTTACAACTGTAAGAAATAACGGACAGTCATATCCTCCTCTCACACATGGCCTGTCATCAACACATCATGTATTCATGTATCCTCTCATACACTCCTCTATCTCAGAATGTATCTGCTCTTTATCTATTTAGCCCTCAGTGGCTATCTTCATCATCAGATGGTCTATGCCACCCTTAGCCACTTGCCTGAATTTCCACACTGATTAACTCATTTTGTTTGACCATCCATTTGTAGGTGATAGGTGGTTGACATTGCTTGAGTGATGGATAATTTTTGGCATAATTCTTTAGTGAATTTAGCCATAAACCAAGCTCTTCAGCCTGAGATGATCCAAGTCAGTAATCCAAAACATTTCCAAACATAGTCTTTATAGAGGTTGGCTGTTTGTGCAGCAGAGACTGGAGTGGCAGGGAGCAAAGACAGTGGTTTTGGTGACATCATGGTCTATGGAGACCATGATGGCATCAAACCCATGAGATGTTGGTAGCTGCATGATGAAATCCATAGAAACTGTAGAAAACAGTTCTGTGGTGGGTTCTGGCTTGATGGGTACAAGAGGAATTGGAGTTTTGTTGGGTAGGTTTTTGTATCCTTGACAAATAGGACAACCATCAACAAAATCAAAGATGGATTTCCTCATCTTTGGGGATGTAGAGGCATCCAGAGTAATAAATCACCCCCTTTTGATCATTCAATGCTGCTGAAGGCAAGCCTTCATGGGGTGCAATGCAGACATTTGTAAGATATGGGCAATATCCAAGAGTTTGTTGTCCAAGGTGGTACAATTTGCTACAAGTGGCCTATTGGACAGTCTTAGGAATTTGTTAATGAAGTGCTCCTGGTAATGAGATGGTTGATGTAGTTGATATAGGCATTCCTGATGATGATGAAGAGAGGGATCAATGAGGTAGTAATGAGAATGATAGCTCTGATGACTATGTGAGGATCCAGGGTGATGAGTGTAGGATGTCTTAGTGATGCTTAGTGACCTAGAGATCTTAGATTTAGTTCTTAGGGTTTATGAAGTAAGCTGAAGGTGAGCTTAGATCAAGCACAGTGTAGGAGAATCGCTAGATTGCAAAGTTGACAAGACTGGGGTTTAAGACCACCAGGCTTTCAACTACTTATACAAAATGAGACATCCTAAAGATAGTACAAGTAGTTAAAGTTCACAGATCAACAATGATTGTGCAGCAATCAACAAGATCATGTGACTTAAGATGTGTTGAATATCTCCTTGTACATCAATTACTGCATCTCCTACCTATATATTTTCGTTTGGCATTCCTCCTTTACACCTCTTTACACATACTTACACAACCTTGACACATCATCTCCTTTCACTTCTCACACCACTCTTACTCCAGATGACATGCGTCCCTCATATACATAGGCATCCTTGTACCCTAGGATTACATCTCCCCTTAAACCTTACTCCTCTTCACTATATAAAGATGCATTCCTACCATACATCTCCTCAGTTGTAGTCTTACAGACACTGACTCTCATCATTGCATTGTGGCACTCCACTACTGCCCACACCTCACCCTACCTTCTGCAGTAATGCTTCTCTTGGTTATCCCATGCTGGGAGTACCTCAATACACTGTTGTTGATTACAGTTGCCTGCCATAGCCTGCATGAACAAGATGCATCCATCATAAACTAAGTAAATAGCCACAAGTGTGAAGTGAATGAGAGATAAACAAAGATGAGATAAGATGAGTCCTTGCTAATTGTATAATGATAGTCCTTTAGCAAGTAAATGACAAGAAGATGCTTTACAGTACATGGAGCTAAGCTCACAGCTAAGTATAAGAATACTATAGTACTGTAAAAGTGAATTGAAATGAGTCCTTACTATAAGAGTTGGAGCTATGCTCACAGCTATGTTGGTGCAGGAAGACAAGGTGCAGTGGCAAAGGCAGCAGAACACAACTAGAAGGGGAGGAGTGACTGGATGTGAGGTGGGAGGTGGTGGTAGAGAATGAGGGTGACAGCCCAGCCTAGGATGAAGGCCAAGAAGAGGCAGACTAAGAGCAGAAGGGCAGACTCCATATTAGGAGTGCAAAGGGAGAGTATCAAAAAAGAAAGATAGTAGGGACAGGTGCAAACAGCACACTGAAGACAAAGAGAGAAGATGTCCACTTAATATTCTAAGATACTACTAGACTACTGACTACTGATATACAATCTGTAGATGTGCACAGACCACACTTACTAATAAAGTATGGGCCATGGGTATGGAAGGAGAGAAGAGCCATCAGATAAGATAAGATAAGAAAAGACAACAAGCTGTAGTAAAGCTACACTCCCATAGTAAGCACAAAAAAAGAAAAAAGAAAAAAGAAAAAGAAAATTGCTACAAGGTGCCTAGGCAAGTGCCTTGTAACACCAGATGTATTGTCATGAAGGCCAGATCATCATTCAGGGGATGGATGACAATAATGAAAACCAAATCTTACTTCCTGCTCCCCTCTTTGTTAAAACATTAACCCCTGATGTGACTGATAATTCATTCCTTACAAGGTGTAGATCAACACAACAACTTTGGGAAGAAACAATGTTAGACATTGTATGCATCCTACAAACCCCAAAGCTGCACCCTATACAAAGTCAATTGCAAAAATAATGGGTAATACATCAAGGTGTTTTATTTCACAAAGGAAGAATCTATGTCCAAAAAAATGATAACCTATGACAAGATATCTTATGACCCTCTCATGATCATCCTACTACAGGCCATCCAGGAAGATTATGTACCCTAGAGCTGATCTCTCAAACTTACTGGTGGCCCCAAATGTGACAGTTTGTCATTCATTATGTCAATGGTTGTTTATCATGTCAAACAACCAAGAACATTCCAAACCATCCAAGAGCCCCACTTGTTCCAATTCTACCATCTTCTTCAGCACAACCCTTTTCCACTGTATCAATTGATTTCATAACTGAGTTACCACTTTCAAATGGGTTTGATTCTATCCTTGTTGTTGTAGACCATGACATCACCAAAGTGGCAGTTTTTGCTCCCTGAGAAAGCACCATTACAGTGGAACAAACTGCTGAATTGTATTATCAGCAATTCTGGTGTCATTTTGGTCTCCCCACCCATCTTATCTCTGACAGAGGTACTCAATTCACTGCCAATTTCACCAAATAACTTTGCTATCTTCTATCTATCACCCAGTCCCTTTCTTCCACTTACCATCCCCAAACTGATGGACAAATTGAGTGGTTGAATCAAGAATTAGAACAATAATCTTCTCCAGTCCAGTATTGGACATTCACTTCTTTGCATTATCCATGTTTCATCCCCATGCCCACACCATCCCATTTTCTGTCTCTTCTATCCCTTCTTTGTCAAGCCATCTTTCTCTTCTTCCCACACTCTGCTCCAACATCTGTGCTGCTCACATGCTCATTGCTTCAAAGTGGCCATCTTCTAACACCCCACTTCCCTATTGTGTCCATGACCTTGTCTGGTTGGAAGGTAAACATCTTCAGCATCACTTTCCCTCTGCCAAATTAGCCCCAAAATGTCATGGACCATTCCCTATTGTCTCTGTTATTAACCCTGTCACTTTCAAACTCCAACTCCCACCTACCTAGCATATATACCCTGTCTTTCATGCTTTTCTCTTATCTCCTTATCACCCCACTCTGGCTTATAGCCCACATTTCCTCTGCCCCCCTCCTGACCTCATCAATGGTGAGGAACATACTGAGATTGAAAATATCCTCCAATCACATTTCCATCACAGACATTTACAGTATCTTGTCCATTGGAAAGGATATCTGTCTTCTGAAGATGAATGGCTCCCACATTTGGCTCTTACCCATGCCCCAGACCTCCTACATGATTTTCACACTCATCACCCCTCTGCCCCCCATCCTCTCTCTATCTGTTTACCTGCCCTCACCCCACAACCCCATACTTAAATAGGGGAGTGATGATACCCACTCAAACTGTCCCCTTCTTTTTTTCTATCTTCCCTCATCACATGTCATTGGCAGTATCCTGTCTTATCCTCTTCTACCCCTTTATCTTTTCCTGGTACATTATACACTTCTCAGAAATCACCCACTGTGATCAAAACACATATGTTGCATACTTCTTCACTCCTTTCCCAGCCCCCCCTTTGCCAATCCAAATAGTACCTCCCCACTTCATTACTCCTAGCCCATGCCCCTCTCCCTCTTTGTCTGTTCAATATCTCATCAATCACCCCAATCATTCTCCATGCACCACACCATCCCATGTTCTTGATTATGATGGGTTGCCACCCCCATCTCCCCTGTTGTTATTATAAGGTTCTTCATCAACTCTCTTCTTATTTCTCTATTTCACATTTCCAGCTTCTTACTTACATTTACTTATATCTCAACTTGTGCTCATGTGTTTAAGTTCTAACTCAGCACATATATGGTACACATAGTTATGGTTCATACTACACAGTTATGTATACTATAAAAGAGTTCTGGGTGGTGCAGCTTCTTCTTTAGTTGCTCACTTAGGACTCTAGTCCCCCACCTAGTGAGGTGTTTGTAGTGCTCATTGCTTAGCCCACAAGTCACATTATCTTGAAGTTTAACACTCCATATCATTACATATTCCCTTCATATCCCAACATTCCCAAACACCTATACAATGATTTCAAGATTCAAACAAATCTTCCTCTTCCTTAATTCACTTCCTTTTGATGGCCTTGATGAGAACATCCTTGCCACCTCTCATGTTGCACTACAACACAACACCTCCACCATTTTCTGCCCCATTTACATATCACCAGGACCCCCTTGTACCTGCTTTCAAGATCTCCCACCTTCTCTTCTCTTCTCCACCCTCCAATATTTTTGTCAATCCCCAGACCACACCATTCCTGAAGTAGCTATTGACTTAGGAGGAGATTGTTTTGACTATGCTGAACCCCATGAATATCCAATGGCTCAACATCCTGCACACTACCAATTAGATCCTCTCCATGACAGGGGATTAAGCCCTGACTTCAGCCACATGGTCCTCACTCCTCAGATGTCAATCCATGTTGATCATGCAGCAGTTGCAGCAGACCTCAACCACTACTGCACTTCTTGTCACTGTGTACATGCCCTTAAATCCTTTCATGCTCACTATGCAGTATTTCTCAGTCAACAACATTGGGAGTTGAGTGAAATAGCCAATCACCTCATTAATGCAGAAGCAGAGGATCAGTTGCATCCCTATATGGCTATGGAGTACTTCATTCATATCCCCAGTTCCCCTCCTTGTCCTGACCCACAACCCTTACCCCCGATACACCCTGATGTCTTACAAGTCTGAGGAGGGGCACTTGAACACCCTTGCAACCAATGACCTATGCCATATCCAACAAACACAGTTTGTTGGAATTGCCATTGTCCAGGTCACATTCAGCACAACTGTCCATCACCTTGACACACCCCCTCCCAATCTATTTCTCAGAGCAATTGTCATTGAGGACCACATGGAGGTGTTCATAAATCTGCCTGCCTCTATTGCATAGAGTGTGGAAGACCAGATACTTGTCAGTTTTTACTTATTGTGCAATGCTGGACATGCTGCTACTTACACATTACATACATCTGCCCCTTTTGTTCATACTGATCTCATCTACTACTGGCCACTGTCTATGCTGGTAAGTACATCACATTTTTTGGTTCCTCTCTAATTCTTGTCACCCTTACTATATCTCTGCCATTCTGCTGCTCTACAACCTCAGCACTTATTACTGTTGCTGAAATATGTTTTTCTACTGCACACTCTTTGCCACTCTCTGACAGTACCTGTATTTCTGCAGTCATCTTTCTGTCTTCATGTGTACCTTTGCCTTGTATGCTTTTGTCTCTTCTTCTATCAGATGTGGCTTTGGAGCCCTCTGCACTGTCATCACCTGTTTTGCAGTCAATGCCTTTCTATATTATATCATGGTCTTTGCTCCCTTTGTTGCTCTGTGCTCATTTCCTCAATACTCACTTAGCAGGTTGTCATGGGGGAACAGAGGGGTTCTGGTGAGATGTTATGATTCCAGACTGCCTTTTTTTTTTTGTTCTTTCCCTTTCTTTTGCTTACTCAACATGACTTGACTGGGATCCCCTTCTATTGTTAGTGACTGACTTTGTATGACTCTTAGTGACTCCTTATCATGTGTGGCTGTTTCAACACAGCCACATTATTGTACTTGGGGGCTGTCTGCAATCCCATCTCTGTACTGTCAAGGACTCTATGTTGGTTCCTTACAACATAGTGACACTGGCCATACTCATATTACATCTTGTGTACATCTTCTTATATCTTATCTTATCTATCTACCACTGGTTACTCACTCCACCAGCCAATTATCACATGATCCTGATATGTCATGTATGTCTTATCCTTTTTCTCTTTCCTCTTTTGTTGTCCCTTTGTCCTTTATGGTTCAAACTCCCCTTGAACCATATTTCATCTTTACTATATCTTCTCTGCCTCATTGTCTCCCCACCTCAGCATTTCTTACATTGCTGAGGTAGGTCTCTAGTTGCCTCTGTCTCTCTTCTGTCTAACAGTACCCATATTTCTCAGTCATCTCTACTCTCTCTATGTACCCTTCCTCTGGTACACCTTGTTCTTATCATCTTCAGATGTCTAGCCTCTGGGCTAAAGCCCTTTGGTTTCTGCATTGGGCTAAAAGCTGGCCTTAACATCACCATCTTTTATGTATTGTGTGTGCCCATGCCTGTTTCTGAACACTCCAGTGCCACAGTACATTCCTCTACACTTTACCTCTTGTATAACTGTAAACAGGCAAAGGGGCAGGCAATCTTGATTGATACACTAGCAAAAAGGAGGGAGATGATGAGATCAAGGGCCCACATGGTGGGCAGAGCAAGGGAGTGAGAGAAGAGAGGATCCTGGTGATGACTGATGATAATGAGGGCATACAGTATGTATGCAGAGAAGATAGAGAGAGAACACCAAAAGAGCCAGGTATGTCAGAAGAGAGAAAGAAAGAGAGTGTTACTAGAGACCTACCTCAGCAGTGTGCTTAAGTGCTGAGGTGGTAAGACAATAGAAGAAAGAAGATATAGTGTAGTGGAGTTAGAGTTAAAGGGCTATAAAGACAAAGAGACATCTCAATGGAGAAGAGAGTAGATCAGAACATGTGACAATCAACTGGCACAATAAGTGACCAGTTGTAGATGAGATGAGATGTAGGGATAAGATATAAAGATGAAATATAATGATAAGTGTGCATGTACACTGTATGTATCAGCATGGTCAGCATTGTGAGAACAGGCACAATAAATCCATATAGTGTAGCAGAGATAATGTTAGAGGGGAGCTACAACTGTAAAGACAAATAAGTGGCTGAAAGTGTACATGCAGGTTTTGGCAGGCAAACACAACTAGATTGTAAATGGTAATGATCAAATATGTGATCCCCAATGGGGAGAGCAGCATAGTCATGCTGCAAGTGACAAGTAGTGGTGGCAAGAGTGGCCACAAGTGATGAGTAAAGAGAGATGCTGTAAGGTTGTGTGTAATAATCATGGTTGTGATAAGGACCATTAGGTCCAAGATGAAAGTGAGGCCCCACATGGTGGGGGGATTGAGGAAGAAGGGAAGAACTAGCAAAAAGAGGAGAGAGCACTGGACAATGAGGGCACAAAGATGAAGAAGAGATGCTCAGCTATTATGTAGAAAGCTGAGGTGTAATGATGAGGGGAAAGATGAAGATATAGTGATATGAAGATAGAGGAGCTTAAACTATGAGAGCAAAGAGGTGATAAAAGAGGAAATACAGAGTGGTACAATAATCAGAAATGGTGATATTGATGATGCAGGTAGAATTGGCATGATGGTGAAGGCAACAAAGGACCTGCTCAGATGGGAGCAAGGTCAGAGGGTGGCAAAGGAGGCAGTGTGGTGAAGAGGATGTAGCCAGTAATCATGACAATGAAGGTGGTCTCCATTTATGGAGGATCAGAAAAGGAATAGATAGAAGAAGATTTGGTAGAGACAGGTGTGGACACACCAGAGAAAAGAGAGGGAGATGTCCACTTATCTATTTCAGACACTATACAACTACTTTTGTACATACTGAAGACATGATTAGATAAGATAATGGAATCTAACAGATATAAGATGTATAAGATGAAGGATAGATAAGATGCAAAGATAAGGATAAAAGATAGGATAGAAGAGAAAGGATGCTCAGTGTCATACAGAGAGATAGATATTCAACAGTGGCTAGGCATGTGTCACAGTACCAAGTACAGTAAAAATGTTCATCAAACTGTCCCAGTTGCACAACCAGAGCTGTCAGCTTTGACCTTGAACTTTTTGATGATGACAGGCCATGTGCAAGAGTGGAACTAGAATAGTTCTTATTGATCATGGTGATGCTATACTCTACTTATAGTAAGTGTAGTAGCACATGAACATCATATTGCTATCTCTCCCTCTGACACACATGGCCCATACCTTTTGTAGTTTGTATATCAGTAGATCTACAGTGTCAGTAATATCAAGCAGACATTCTCTGCTCTTTCTATTGAGGTGTCTTCAATCAGTCTTTACTATCTTTTTCTTCTCTACTCTCTTTTGTGTGCTCTTACAATGGAGCTTGCACTTCTCCTCTTCATCTGCATCTTCTTGGCCTTCATCATAGGCTGGGTTGTCATCCCCATCATCTACCACAATGCATCCAGTCCCTTCTCCCCCTCTAGTCACATCTTCATCACCTTCATCACTGTGCCTCATCTACCTGTGGCAACAGTATCTTGGCTGGGTCCATCTCAATCTTGTCAAAAGAGACCTCAAGGCCAAGGAAAACCACTTCACTCTTTATGAACTTGCATTTTTGTGGTTTGATTTGTAAGACTTCTCATGTGACCCTTTGATGCTCCTCTTTCTGATCTATCATCACCATGAGAATCTGATTGCCTTCTTCTTCAGCAATCAATAATACTACTGGCCTATCCAATTCACATTGCAGTCTCCCATGTAGTTACATGTGTAATCAGCTTTGGTCACATGTATGACATAATCATATTGGATTACAGATCTATATCAGATTATATAAGCAATCAGATTATATAAGCATGTAGTTATATATAATCATGTTGTATTATGTCATCATATCACATTACATAATCATGTCTTGTGAACAATCTGGTCCCCACAACATAAAATATCCTTACCCAAGACTTTCTTAGTAAGTTGGAATTTTACATACACTCATGGGACAGCACCTATTTTCCCTCCTTTCATGTAAGGAGGACAGAGAAAGACTATAATGGCCAGAAGAGTCAGTCTGATTACCAAGGAGATATATGTAAAGAGTGTGGGGTAATCCATGACTGGGAGAGACTGACATGTCATATATTGCAGTCCTTGGTGAGCTAACACTTTAGTTTTGCTGACTCATCACTGTGCAGTTCTCTCTCTCCAGCACCTATGCCCCTTACAAATCTTATGTCAGTTGGTCTGTGTGTATCATCACCATGTATTTAAGGGGTCTCATGTAGTACTGAAGAAACAAGCAGACATCTCACTCTGTAGCAGTACACTATAAGGCAGATAAATGGGGAATGATGTATCTCCTGGGTGATTGATCATCTGATCAACATCTCCACATGGCTGAATGACACAGCAGAGTCACATCTGGCAATGGACTTTCTAAAGGGTATTATACAAATAGTGACATTTATTAATACATGATGACTTGGACCATACAAACACTGTTGGCCTGACATAATAACTGAGTACTTGTATAAATCATAACCCAAATTACTCATTATAATTTCATATATTGTAACTGGACACCCTGGAATGTCAATTATGTTTCAGAAAATCAGCAACCTTGTAAACAAGGACTATCAGGTCATTATTGTCAATGACTCTATCATTGTGAGTTCAGACTATGCTGTATTAATTACTGTATCTCACAGATACTGTGACTGTAATATTCACATCCAAGATGGCTCTGGATCACCATGCTGACTGGTTGTGGTAATCATTTGAAAGGAATGTGATGTGATACTGATTCATTGAAATAGTGCTGCATCAATGTCATGACCATGGGTATTCTGGACCTGGAAAACCACTTGTGGCACCATTGTGCTTACTTGATGATTACTACCCTGAGCAGCAGTGGTAGCCATGACAGTGATGAGGGTGAGAGATGTATTGTACTGACAGACATTTTACAAAAAAAACTTGAAACATTAGTGACATAGGGCTTGCAGTCATCATGTTGACATGTGATTGCTCTGTGCACCAGTACCTGCTCCCCACACTACTTACATAAGCATGGTCTGTGCATGCCACTTACAAGTATATAAGGACTAGTGTTAGGACAGTGATCTTTAGTTGACTTCTTAGTCCTCTCCCTTAGCATGGATGCACTCACCACTCTCTACTACTGCTATTTCTGTGCAATACTATTGCTTCTCTTTCTTCTTGGGCTCCTGCCCACTTTGTACCCACCAAACCTCTTTCATCCTCCTTGATTGGAGTAGACTGGCTTAGGTTGACCACTGTGCAATCCTCATGCACTAATACATCATACATGGGCCCCATAGTATGTCACCAAGTGTCTTTCTTTTCCACATGAAATAGTTCTGCACTAACTCATGATGTCACAGCTCCAATGAGCCTGAGGATATAAAGCCCACACTGATGCACTTGCAACCTTGTACCATTATGGCAGAAAAATTAGCTATTCCTCTGCACCAGGGGCCCAGTGGCTTTTTTTCTAGTGTAATATCCATTTGACCCTGATTGTCTACAATGATTACAAGTGGTATGCAGCCTGTGAAGTCAAAGACATCAAGGGCAAATTGCTGGTCTCTGCCATTCTCCAAGGCTGAGGCAACAGAGAGCATATGACCAACATCATTAATTCCGATATGAAATGGTCCATTAGTCCCTTCTCTTTCAACACCAATATCTATGTACATGTGGTGGATTTCAAGGTGACTTCTCCTATGGTGAGTTGATTATTGAACCACTGCATCCAATAATATTCATCTCTATGTTTTTCTCTCTCTGTACAATTTATCCAGAGGGCTAAATGATGAAATTTCATGACTCACTGGTGAGTGATGAGCACCATAACAAGGTGTACTAATGGTTCTGGCTTACTCTGTTTCAGGTGATCCCCCAAGATGACAGCAACAAAATTGGCTCAGTCTTGGTGATTAAGTATAGGTGAATATTTATACATAGCTTCATTGTAACTGTTGGTTTTTTCATTACCTTATGATGCTGATCACACTGTTTACTTATTAAGCATACTTATCTCTATCTCATCTTATTGGTATTTCTTTTCTCTTTATGGTTTGAGCTCCTCTTTACCTCTATCTTGCTCTTATCATTTCTTTATTACCTTATTGTCATCTCACCTCAGCATTTCTGCATATTGCTGAGGTGAGTATCTCATCTTCTTATCTGACATACCTGCTTCATGCAGCACCCATCTTCTTTCCTCTGTGTACCCTTGACCATCTAGTACACATCATCTCTCATCCAACAGATGCTCTCCTACCATTGGACTATAGTCCTTTGTGGCCCTTCCTCTTTGTGTGGCTACAAGCCTATCTTGATCTCATTATGGTCTATCTATTGTTTGCCTTGCTGTCTGCATTTTAACAGTAACAACATTTATATTCTATGGTGTTAGGCTTTTACTGTGATGTTGCACATATTTGTATGCCTCACAATCAACCAACATTTCAGATTCAGGTGTTTGCATTGCACAGCTGCATCCTAGGATGGGCTGATGACTACCAACTATTATAAAGACATGCCAGCTAATCACCAGGCAGGGAAATGAAGGTATGACTGAGTTGATGTATTACACCCTCAGTGTGAGGTGGATGCTGGGTCAGGCCAAACAACTACACAAAAAGAAACAAAGAGGACAATCACACTTAAGCTAGCAGATATATTAGTGTATAGTACTAGAGAAGAGAGAACCAGTACTGTACCTAGCAGATATTGTTACGAGGCACTTGCTTTGGCACCTCATAACAGTTTTTCTTTTCTTTTTTTCTTCTTTCTTCTTATCTTACTTACTAGTAAAGTGTAGTATTATTACTACAAGTGTGAGCTTAGCTCCACTGCACTTAGTAAGGACTCATATCTCCTTTTTTCTTTATAGTACTTAAGTATTTACATACTTAAGTGTGAGCATAGCTCCAAGTACTATATTAGACTTATCTTTTCTTTTATCTTCCCTTATTTATTATAACATTTACTTGCTAAGGACTATCATTATACAATTAGCAAGGACTCATCCCATCTCATCTTTATTTACCTTTGTTTATCTCATATTTGTTTTGTGCTTGTGGCTGAGCCACACTATTTACACAATGGACATGACTTACTGCACAATTACTGTGCAACTTTGTTGACATGTGACCTACTCTTTGCTCTGACACCTGCACCCTGTACTTAATTACCCCAGCATGGTCTGTGCACTGCAGTTTACAGTACTTAAGGAACACTCTGGGACACTGATCATTAGTCAGTATTCTACCCTCTCCAGCATCATGGACGTGCTCCTCATTCTCTATTACTCTTACTTCTGCACAATGATACTGCTACTCTTTCTCCTTGGGCTGTTGCCCTCGCTCTACCCACCATCACCCTCCACTCCTCTTTGAATAGAGTGACCTGGACTTAGTTGACTGCCACACCATGCACTGCCACATTATCATACTTAGATCTCCAGTTTTGTATAAATAGTTGACAGACTGGTGGTCTTAAACCCCAGTCTTGTCAACTTTGCAATCTAGGGATCTTCTTATACTGTGTTTGATCTAAGCTTGCCTGTATCTTACTTTACCTCTAAGAACTAAGTCTAAGATCTCTAAGTCACTAAGTGTTGCTAAGACATCCTAAACTCGCCACATTGGATCCTCATTTAGTCATCAGTGGTATCATCCTCATCACTATCATGTTGATCCCTCTCTTCATCATCAGAAGCATTTACTATGCAATTTGAGTGCACAACAACTACCTCATTACCAGGGGTATAGCTATTGCAAACCTTCCCTAAGACCATCCAATAGGCCACTCTTAGCAGGATCTTGAAGCTCTAGATGGACTCTAGATCTAAATATTCAAGTCCTGCTTGTGAACTTACAAATTCTAGAGTGCCCCTATATACTGTATAAGACATATCAACTCTAAATCAACAATATTACTAGATCAATAACAATAGAATTCTAGATTATTAGACTGTCCCATTTGAAATAATACCATGAATACCATGGATGATGACAGCCATGGCTTGCTGTAATCTCTGGCCAATGATGATGATCTCCATGAAGAGGAGTTATTCAACATGGCAGCCATGGCCACTTTCCTCCTTACAGGGACCTTATTGAGAAAAGGCTGAGTGCTGCCATCTCCATCATTTATACCTCCTGCACCAAAATCTTATGCCCAACCCACATCATGACACACCATGGCAGCATTTGTGTGCCAGCAAGAGCAAGTGGGCCTTCTGTCAAGCCACCTTTATTCTCCTGATTTATCACTATATTTATACTGCCAACGGATCCTCTTATCACTATTGATCTAGTGAAGCAATCCATTTGATCTTTCTTTTATTTTGTTAGGATTCATTGGCTGATGACATGTCTATTGTCTGATCTCCAATTGGCCCAATTACACAGTACTTATGACTCATTTCTCACATATACTGCAGATGCTCAGTCAGCTTTCTCATGACTGCTGTGGAGTATCACCAATCATTCTCACACCTACTCCAGACATCAGTCAGTGACTTATGAGGGCCTTTGGCCATTGGTTATTGTTTATAGCTCTACTTTGCCAGTTCATTGACCTGCCCTACAGTATCATACTATATATACTATATGACTCCTAGCAATATTCTCCAGTTCTGATCATCTGGGATATCCACTAGGTATAGTACTGGTATTCTCTCTTCCTTACTATATGCTGATACATCTGGGATATTGGCTGATAGGTGCTGTGGTGGGGTGAGGGAAAATAACAACCACAACCACAACAAAGTCTGAGGGGTGCAAGCTGTAAGATCCTCTAGACACCAAGGATGAAGAGTTAGTGAAATATGTTACTTTCTCATGCTCTGTACTCTACACATCTTCAGCCACCATGATCTAGATGGTCTGTGTGCCACACCTCCTTGTACTTATATCTGAAGATCTGTCCCAGAACTCTTTCTTCTCTACTCTCATGAGCACCAGTCTACTGGCTGTTATGTCTTCTCTCTTGCACATGCCTGCAGCCTCAAGCCTCATCATCATGAGATCTCATCAAAATAGAGTGATGCAATAATGTCACACAGACACAACACAACTATAAATGCAACACAGACACAATAAATGTGACCTACAAGGTGTTATTGAAGGAGGTTGCTTGGAAAAGAGCACAGCTGACTGTAGAAAGAAGAGAATATATTCTACAGGAAGAAATAGTGAGAAATCATAAAGTGCAAATGATGTAGGAGTAAGTACTGACCTCAGTCTCTTCATAGATGACTGAGGGGAAAGAAAACAATGCAAAGGAATTTTTTCTGTAAGTAGGGTCTGTCCATACCATCCCTGAGTCCTGCAAGAGGTCCATGTGGTGCAGCCACCTAGTTGCATTTTCACAGTCACACAATCATGCATTCACAGTCACACATTGCTGTAAACTCCAACAGGTGTGTGTGCTTTCTGTTGAGTTTTCCTTTTCTTTGTGCATACTACCTACATATTCGTTCAGCTTCCACTCCACCCACTTGCTGTATGCTCTCCTTACATACAGATTATGCATAACTCTCTCCTCTGCTTCCTTGGACTTACACCCACCTACATGTCCAAGTACACCCCACTCCCTACTCTGGGACGATGTGTGTCCCTCCATCTATAGTAGCTGTTGTATTATCCTCACTTATACTCTGCTTCAACTCTACCCACAAACACTATATAAGATAGGTACTACTTTCTCAGACATCTTACCTCTGTGTCTGAGTAAGTTCACTCCACCCTATCCTATGCTTATTCTTGCTAAGAGTGGCCTATTGGACAGTCTTAGGGAAGATCTGTAATAATACCCCTAGTAACAAGGTAATGAATATGTGCTTGATGAACATAATAGATGTTCCTAATGAGGATCCAGAGTGATGAATTTAGGATGTCTTAGCAACACTTTAGAGTGACTTAGAGATCTTAGGCTTAGTTCTTAGAGAATGAAGCAAGTTTGTAGCAAGTTTAGATCAAGCACAGTATAGGAGAATCCCTAGATTGTGAAGTTGACAAGACTGGGGTTTAAGACCACCAGTCTTTCAACTACTTATACAAAATTAGCATCCTAAGTATAGTAAAGTTATGCAGTAAGGTGCAGTATTGCACAGCAATACATGGTAATGTGCAGTAATGCATAGTAAGATGTGTCCATTGTGTAAGTAATGTGACTTAGCCACAGGTGCAAAATGAACAAGAGATAAATGAAGACAAATAAAGATGAGATAATATGAGTCCTTGCTAATTGTATAATGATAGTCCTTAGCAAGTAAATGTTATAATAAAGAAAGAAAGCTAAAAAAAGGAAAAGATAAGTCTAATATAGTACTTGGAGCTAAGCTCACACTTAAGTATGTAAATACTTAAGTACTATAAAAGAGAAAGGAAAGATGAGTCCTTACTAAGTAAAGCTAAGCTCACACTTGTAGTAATAATACTAGTAAGAAAGATAAAAGAAAAAGAGAAAGAAGAAAAAAGAAAACCAATACAAGGTGCCAAGGCAAGTGCCTCATAACATCACCCCCTCTTCATGTGATGCATTGCCTGCAACACTTGGTGGGGTCCCCTGACCCATCGCCCCCTGCCCTCCACTTACTCCTCATAGGTGGGGTAAGGGAGGGTGTCCCAGGCCAGGATGAAGCCATTGGGCATGCCCCCTTCAAAGAATCAG
>QLPN01000813.1:0-17953 GCA_003314395.1 Albatrellus ellisii
ACTATACAGTTAGCAAGGACTCCCTTTTCTCATTCTTATTTACCTTTGTTTATCTCATGTTCAATTTGCGCTTGTGGCTGAGCCACTTATATCACATGGACATGACTTACCACAACTTACTGCGCCTTACTGCACATAAGTCGTTTACTTACTGTGCATTACTGCACAACTTTACTATAGTTAGATCGCTAGCTTTGTATAAATAGTTGACAGACTGGTGGTCTTAAACCCCAGTCTTGTCAACTTCACAATCTAGGGATTATCCTATACTGCACTTGATCTGCTCTCGTCTAAGTCACCATTAAACGCGTCACTTATAAACTCTTAAACAAACTCTCATCATCCTGGATCTTCACATCATCATTGGTGGAATAATCCTCATCTCTATATCATTAATCCCGATTGTCACCGTTCTCAGGAACCTCTATCGTCTCCATCAAGCTAATGTCAGGACTCTTATTACCAGGAGTAATGTTATAGATATTCCCTAAGACTGTCCAATAGGCTGTTCTTAGCACAATCCCTTTCACATACCCCACCCCATATCACACCAATGGCAACTCAGTATGTGATGCCCACACAAGGTGACAGAACCACACCAAAATTTGACCTGAAGTGCCCCCATGACCTCTGACAATATTTTGAAGATCTTGAATTCCACTTTGATCCTGCTCAAATTCAAGACAACCAAATGTGTAAAATTCATGCTTGATGCTATGTCAACATAGATGTCCAGGACCCCTGGGTGATGCTGCCAACATACAAAGATAGCACTAAAACATATGAAGACTTCAAAGCAGAGATTTATGAACAATACCCTGGGTCTGAGGTCACTCAGAAGTGGACCCACACAAATCTATCCTTTCTCATACAAGAGTGTAGACTCTTGGGTATGCAGTCACTAGGCAAATTTGCTGACTACCACTGCCAGTTCGTAGTCATCATGGGTATCCTGCAGAGCACCCAGTGGCTTTCAGAATACAAGCAGGGTAACTGCTATGCTGAAGGCTTCCCACCTAGCTTGTGGGAACACATCACTCTGTGTTTACAGATTGTTCTGCCACAGCATGATTGCAAGAATGCATATCCACTCAAGGACATAGAGGTGGCAGCATGCTATGTCCTTCATGACATGACATTGGCAATTCATGTGACAGGCATGACACCATCTGCAACTACTTCTACTGCTTCACTGCCTGCCACTAACATTAAAATAGAATTGCCCAGAGTACTGGACATGGATGCTTGGGCTCAGGCAATCAGCAGAGCACTTGAGTCCCAATGCATGACATGTCCACAACAGCAAAGTACAGCACCACTGTGTGAAAATGGTAACACATGCAATTTCTGCAGCAAGATGAACCACTATATTCGTGAATGTTTGATCATCAACAACTACATTGTGCAGTGTAAAATTAGTTGGAATGCTGATGGAAAAGTTGTTCTGCCTACAGGGATCTTTGTGCCTAGAGGCATCACAGGATGATGGTTGCATGACTGTGTCAATGAGTGGCACCACCAAAATCCAGGAAATGTCAATGCCGGTCAGATGATGCTAAATGTGCAGGCAATAAATGACTGCATTTTTGATAACAAGTGTGAGGCCAATGCTATGTTGAAGCCAAACAACTGAAGAAAGCTAAATAAACAAAAGGACAATTGTGCTTGGACTAGCAGATATCCCAGATATATAATTAGTATAGTAAGACAATGAAAGGACTAGAAGCTACTGCACCTAGTGGATATCCCAGATGATCAGAACTGGGGATAAAACACTAAGTGGACTATGCTATATATACTATTCTGAAGAGTGCACAGACCATGCTGTACAGCATAGGGCCAGAGAATGAGAAAGTATAGTAATGATGTCATACCTAATAATAGAGGGGACATGTAAGTGCTGACTGAGGCTCCGCAGTAACTGTGAGAGTGATTGGTGATACTCTGCAGCAGGTGTGAGAAGGATTGGTGAGCATGCACAGTAAGAGTGAGAAAAGGAAGTATAACTAAAGATAGAACAGGCCAATCAGAGATCAGACAACATACATGTCATCAGCCGATAAAGACGAACAAGACAAATGCATGACCATGAGAATCACTTCGATAGCTCAGGAGCAATTGTAGGATCTATAACAATAGAGTCATAAAGAATATAGAAAGAAATGAGGAAAAATAAGAGAAAAATAGGAGCAGTCTGACAACAAGGGTGCCAGCTTGTATCAGCTGCTGAAGGATGAGCATATCACAAATCTAGAGCATGAGTTGTATAACTTGCATCATGCACAGGTACCATTCCAGCCTACCATCAGGATTGCAAAGGCAATGCACAGAAGAAAATCTTGCGGCTGATGACAATTCTCATGACACATCTGAGGTACCTCTGCTGCAACAGACTAACTCATGCACACCACAGGCAACTTGGGAGTCGGTGCCTCCTCAGGCTGAGACTACTTGATTGGCAGCTTGTAATGATAATGGTCCACCCATTCACCCTTTTGCCCAGGCTCAAGATGCAACAATTCCCATGTCTGTGTCCACTAACCCCATGCCATCACATGTTGTGCCTGTACAGAAAACCTGATAGCACATACCATGTGGATCCACCAATTCATGACAAAGCTCATGCAGCAGAAGTATTCCAATGCACAATAGAAACACTGATAACTTATCACTCATCATCAGCTCTACTCCATCACCCCAGAAGTCTGCTACCAAGCTCAGGAGGCAATGACAGTGAAGAAAGTTCCCATCAACCCTGTCCCCATGGCAGCTGCAAACTACGTGGAGGAGGATGAAAATGACATCATTGGTAGCTATGCTCAGACCATCTCCAACAAAAATGTTTGTTGCCTAGTGCACACTATGTCACATGAATTTGAAGAAGCAGTCACATCTAGTCAGTGCAGCAAGCCTATCATCATCCCTGACCCATATGAAGTGTACTTGCATGAGTTCCCACCTGGCCAGCTGCCAGACTCACATGTAGTCACAAAAGAGTCAGCATCACTGCATTCCATATTGCTGCTTGTCGACAACAACCTACACATTGAGAGCATTATTGACCTGGGATGCCAAGTTATCATGATGTCAGAAGAGGTTTGCCATTCACTCAGCCTAATTTATGACCCAAATGTGGTCTGAAATATGCAGTTGGTGAACAGTGAGGTTGACAGGTCACTTGGCCTCACCCATAATGTTCCATTTTTATCACACTATATTTGCAGGTTCACATCATCTGCAGTCCCACATACAACATCTTACTAGGGCAACTGTTTGACATGTTGTTTGCAACTTTGGTAACAAGGATCAGACAATCACAATCCATGATCCTAACACAGGGTCATCAGTGACTGTGCCTACACTACCATGTGGGTCCTGTTGATTCCAGTTTTGCCAAAAAGAAGTATTGGGTTTTTGCAATTCAAGGATCTGACCAAGCATCAGGGAGATCATGAAAATAATGATGTATGCAGTTGCAAGAGCACAGATTTGCTTATTTGCAACAATCCCATTCCCATTTTTCATCTTTACACTACAAATCCCACTCCATCTATGCTTCCAGCTGCTGTTTTTCTTTATTCTTCAGACTCCACTGTTGCTGTGTACAGGAAGAGAAAGTACAAGTCAGTAGCAAAGAAAGTGCACCCAGTTATGGCTGATCTCCCATCGCATTTTTGCATTATTTGCAATATATTTGGTGACCTGCTCACATCCATTCCTATACTTTTACCCAATCCTCCACCATTTATTCCAGTCAGATGCTATACTAACAAATGCAGAGACATCATAGACAGAGCTCATGCAGGCAACTTCCTTTGGCCTGCTGAGTGTGATCTCATGCATCACTTTATGTGCCTACAGCACTTGGGTTTTGTGTGGGACAACTCCAAGTAAGGACATTTCTGAGAAGACTTCCTCCCACCCATTGAAATCCCCATCATAGAACACAAGCCTTGGGTACAGCACAACATTCCCATCCTGCCAGGTATCTATGATGAAGTATGTTGCCTTATTACCAAAAAGATCATGGTCAGTATCTACGAGCCATCCAATTCATCATATCAGTCTCACTGGTTTTGCATCATCAAAAAGGATGGTACCAGTCTTCAGATTGTGCAGTCTTGAACTGCTCAACACAGTGATGATCCAACACTCCAGCATACCCCAATTCACAGACCTTATCACCAAACAATTCATGGGTTGTGTTTGTGGCACAACATTGGATCTATATGTCAGCTATGACAAGTGATCACTCACAGAATTGTCACAGGATCTAACCACATTCCAGTCACTGTTTGGCACATTGTATCTCATCACCCTTCCAATGGGGTGGATGAATTCTGTTCCTATTTTCCACAAAGACATTACTCATATTCTACAGTATAAAATCCTGCATGTCACAGTACTGTTTATTGATGACATACTGGTGAAAGACCTGACACCAATTACTGCAACATCGATGGTAAATATGAAATGATCCCTCAGAATCCTGGTATCCAACACTTCATTTGGGAGCATTTTCAAAATCTTAATCATATTGTCCAGCAAATGAAGTACACTGGAGGCACATTCTCAGGGCACAAGATGGTGCTCTGCACTCCAGACTTCAATGTTGTAGGACACCATTGTACTCCAGAAGGTCATATTCTGGAAGAATTGTGCATTGCAAAAATATCCAATTGGGGTCCTTGCTGCAACCTCTCTGACATTCACATGTTCCTCAGCACTGTTGGTGTTCTTTGCATCTTTATTCGCAATTTTGTGCATTGCACACATGCTCTCACCATGCTCACTCATAAACTCCAACCTTTCATCCTTGGTCTAGAGCAGCTAGCAGTGCAAGAAGACCTCAAACAAGCCATTTTCTCATCTCCCACACTCAGACCCATTGACTATCATTCACCTGCACCTATTATCCTTCCAGTCGACACCTCATATATCATGGTCAGCTTCATTCTCAGCCAAGAGATTTTGGAAAATAATGGGTGATGCTATTTCATGTGTTTTGGCTCAATAATGCTTAATGATCAAGAGTTGCACTTTTCACAAGCAAAACTCAAGATCTACAGCTTATTCCATGCCCTGTGCACATTAAAATTCTACCTCATAGGTGTTCAAAATCTCTTTGTTGAAGTTGATGCCTGGTATATCAAAGGAATGCTAACTAACCCAGACCTCATGCCTTCTGTGAGTATCAATAGGTGGATTATTGGCATCCTTGCATTTCACTTCACACTTGTGCATGTACCTGGTGTTGTCCATGGTCCAGATGGACTGTCAAGGAGGCCTTCACAGCCTGGTGATAAGCCTGAAGTCAATGATGAAGAGGAATTTGATGAATGGATCAACTGTCAGGATCGTCAAGCCTACGGCGACAGCCCGTAGCGCGAGACCACGGAAACCTGACTTATCCCTGCTCTCCTTTGGAGAGGCTTACTGGGAGCTGCCTTGGATCTAGGCCCAAGGGAGGAGAGGACTCAGACCATAGAAGAAGGGGATGAACCAGCTGTAACAAGCTGGGGTCTATTCGTCTAGCTACCTATCTACTTATAGTACTGGAACGCGCACATGGACCAGGCACAGTACTGAAGGGCAGGTCAACAGTAACTAGAGGCGCAGCAAGTGTGGGAGTACGGCTTACAGATGCGCAGCATCTGTGGGAACGATCCCCGAGATGACCGTAATGACAGTAAGTAAGATATCCAATGAGATAAGATAAAAAATAAGATGAAGATCTTATCTTATCAGATGATCTAAAGATAAACATAAAAGAAAGTAAAGAAAAGATAAAATAACGGTAGGGAATAAAGTCAGCAGTAGGAGTCTGACATCAACCACTTTTACAGTTTCATGCATATTATTAACCCACCATTTCCACATCTCCACACTATCTCCCAATCCCTCACTGTATTAGCTAACAGCATACCAGAATCCCCAGTAGAGGGTGATACAGTACTGCAACCAAATGGCAAAAGCATGCCAATGGAACCAATTCCACAAAACACTGCAGGGCTGTGACAGGACAAACAACTTCTTGCCATTTGCACATGGCTGGATGACTCACAGTGTCCAGTCTATATCAATGATGCACAGTATACAAGATTCATACACTATTGTACTGACTTCTTCATGGTTACAGGACAGCTCTGGTGAAAAGACCCACATGGCCAGCATAAGGCAGTTCTCTTTTATGAGGAATGATTGCCCATTCTACAATCTGCACACAATGATATCAGTCATCAGGGCATTTATGCGACACATGCATTAATTTGTGAATGCTTCTGGTGGCCTCAATTGCTGCAAGATGTTGCCTGGTTCATGTGGATGTGCCATATCTGTCAACTATGGCAGATTAGGAATGTCTTGCTGCCTCTGACAGTTGCAATGCTGGTGCCCTTATTCACCAAAATGTACATGGATCCCATGCACATGCCTCTGTCTGGTGGATATAAGTATATTGCACAAGGTTGTTGCTCACTCATGCATTATCCCAGGTTTCACATGCTGCATTCTGAGATGGCAAAGTCCCTTGGTGACTGGATATTGATATCCTTTGTTGCTGGGGAGTGCTTATGGACATTGTGTCAGACAATGGTGCGCCATATGTCAAAGCACTCAACTATTTGGCACAGCAGTATCACATATGACATATTTGCATTTCTGGTTACAATTCTCATGCTAATGGCATTGTCAAGCATCCCCATTTCAATGTATGCCAGGTTTTGTTCAAGGCTGCAGATGGCAACCAGTTGAAATGGTTTCAGGTTGTGTATTGCATATTTTGGGCTGACCATGTTACAATTCATAGATGCATGGGGTGTTCCCCTTGTTTTACTGTTACTGGCACACACCCTATCCTACCCCTCAACATTGCTGAAGCTACCTATCTTGTTCTGCCACCAGATTCCTTTTTATCTACCACTGACCTTATCTCTCACAGAGCAATTGCACTCCAGAAGCAACAAGAGCATCTCACAGCACTACACTCCACAGTATTCAATGTGTGATGGGAAGCTGCAGCCAGATTTGAGTGTGAATTTGATACAACTATCCATGACTTTGACTTCCAGTGTGGCACTCTCATCCTCATCTGCCACACTGATATTGAGAAAGTTTTAAACCACAAAATGTGTCCCCACTACCTCAGGCCCCTTATCATGCTCTCATGCAACAGAGGAGGCACATATATACTCTGTGAACTTGATGGTGCAGTTCTCAACAGGCCTATCATGGCATTTCATGTCATCCCCTATTTTGCATGACATGTGATTCCCCTGCCTCCACTCAACAACCTTATAGATGTCATGATAGATTGTCTCTGTCAACTAGAGTCTACTACACTAGATGATGTTGAGGAGCACATTGTTGAATGCAACTCATAACACATCTCTTTTATTTTTCTTTCTCTCTTTACTTATTTCCCTATCCAGTTTTGGTCTGCTCACAAGTCTCTCACTTGTTCCTTTGCTTTCACCATTTTTGCTTTTAATTTGCAGGTTCATAAATGTACAAAAGACACTAAAAATATGTGCATGTGGTGACCTTTACTCCCTTCCCTTCCCCTTGCCCTTCACACTGCTCACTTTCTGCAGTGACTTGCTGCACTCTGGACTCTGCTGCTCTAATACCTTGAGCCATGTGCACACCTCCTCAATTTCAGCCTCAACCATGAGGAGCAACTGGTCAATCATGAGCCACTGTCTTTGCAAGGACATGTGGCACACTTGGTGCCACTGGGGTGTCTCCCAGTCCAAGACAGTTGCAACATCCCCACTGCTATCATAACTGAAGTGCCCCAGGGACTGTTACAAGGCGCTTGCTTTGGCACCTCATAATGTGTTTCTTTTTTCTTTTTCTTTATCTTACTTGCTATAAGTGTAGTATTAACTACAGTTGTTGAGCTTAGCTCCTACTTATAGTAAGGACTCTCTTTCCTTTCCTTTATAGTACTCTAGTAGTGACATACCAAGGTGTGAGTCTAGCTCCAAGGACTATAAAGCTTTCTTTTTATTTTATCTTCTTTTATTTTATTATAACATTTACTTGCTAAGGACTATCACTATACAATTAGCAAGGACTCATCTTATCTCATCTCAGTTTACCTTTGTTTATGTCTCATTCATTTTGCACTTGTGGCTGAGCCACTTACTATATTCATGGATGCGACTTTGGTCATATCATCTTGTTGATTGCTGCACAATCATCATTGATATATGAACTCTATTTACTTGTACTATCTTTAGGATGCTCTGTTTTGTATAAGTAGTTGAAAGACTGGCAGTCTTAAACTCCAGTCTTGTCAACTTTGCAATCTAGGGGTTTTCCTACACTGTGTTTGACCTAAGCTCATTACACACTCACCTCACTTCTCTAAGAACTAAGTCTAAGATCTTTAAGTCATACTAAGTGTTACTAAGATATCATAAACTCATCACCCTGGATCCTTGTATAGTCATCAGTGGCATCATCCTCATCACTATTTCATTGATCCTGCTCTTCATTGTCATCAGGAACAGTTACTATGCCTATCAAGCACATATCAATTACCTTGTTACCAGGGGTATTGTTATTTCAGACCTTCCCTAAGACCATCCAATAGGCCACTCTTAGCACTTTGACAAGACTCCAAACTCCTCCTAACAACCCAATTGTGCCTCTAGGAAGCATGCACCCTCACTACAGCTTCCACATCATATAATCTCCAAGGAGATTACCACAACCAACTACTTCCTGCCAATGCTGTCACTTTAGACATAACCAATTGCCTGTGGCCCAATTACCTCCAATACAACAGCACCAATAAACACTTTTATGTCAATAACCAACTTGTTTACTTCACTCATACAAATCAGGAACCCCAGACTGCTTATCATAACAGAAATCTGATCATCACCAATACACTGCTTTTATCAGCAAATATCCATGAAGAAAATTCACTAGACACCAATGTCTGTTGTCAACATAGACAACACCTCAAAAACCATATCCCAATCACCCTCAAAGAATATACCAACATCAAAGATGACCATACCTTCTACAACAAACACAACCAGTGGATATATGAAGAATATCCCAATAATCCTGATGAAGACCAAGTTATTGTTTTCTGGAGTTCCACAGACAAATTGGACTACTATTACATCAAAGTATCTCCCAAACAAGTATCTTCATTACCCACGATCCCAGAATACCAACAGAGCCTTATACCCAGATCAAGATCTGAATATCACACAGGAACTCTCTCAGAGCCCCCAAGACCACAAACTCCCATCAATGTTTCAGAAAACCTTCCTCAAGTGGAAATGTTCTTTACTCCTCAAGCACCAACTTCAGGAGATGAAACCATTACCTCATCCACCCCTTTCATTCAACCAAGACTCACCTCCAGAATTATGACTTCAGACACAGCTGATCCAACACCAACAACAAATCACCTGAACCCAACAAGAATTCAACAACCTATACCAAGAATGGCTCACATGTCATCCACTTCCTCTAAAGATCCCTGACTCAATAAGCCATCCAAGTTTTCTGGAACAAAATCCACCACCAAGGACTTTATCTGAAATATTAAACTCCATTTCTTTACCAAGAATTCCAAAGATGATATGGATAAAATCACCTTTGCATTATCTTTCTGTAAAGAAGGAACAGTTGCCAGAACATGGGCCAGACAAATCATTGATCAGCTCACCACTTCCTATTCAATGCTCACATGGAAGCAATTTGAGGACAAATTTGAAAAGAAGTTCTACCCAAGTAACAAAGGGGAGTTATCATGCAACAACCTGGATAGATTAGTCCAAGGAAGAGGCACCACTTCAGAATATGTCACCATATTCAATTCTATCACTGACACCATGGGTTATAACAACATAACCAACATTGAGAAATTCAAGAACAGTCTTAGGAAAGACATCAGGGATACCATCATGACAACCAGGGATATGTTACCAGCTACCTTACAGGAATGGCAAAATCTTGCCATAAGGTTAGACCAGAACCAATCCAACAATGACTTCCAGAACAGCATTCAATCCAGACATGGTGGATGATTCCTCTACCCCAATGATTTACTCAAAGGTGATAATGAATCCCACTTATGAAAGTTAAACCCATGCACTATTCATGCAATAGAAGACTTCTCTCCCATGGAAACATTCCAAAGAGAAGTATTCACATGGGTGGGATTTACCAGGAATGGAAGACTATCAGATGAAGAATGTGACAAAAGGAAATGAGAAGGAGCTTGTTTCAGATGTGGTATCAAAGGACATTTTGGCAGAGAATGCAAGGTCAAACATGACCAGAACTATGGGACACCCAAACCTGCTTATGTAATAAGGGGAACTCAAGTACATGATGAAGAAGAAGATCCTATGATCACTATCTCCCATGCCCTCATGAAATTATTTGACAAGGACAAAGCAGAAATGCAAGATCTCTTCAAGATCACCCAGAATTTTCAAAGTCTCCCAAGTCAGCAACAGACAAAGGAGTAACTGATTTTAAATTGGACATTGCAAGCAGGAACTCAAATTCAGACAATGAACTGTATATATCATTCTCAAAATACAATGGTTCTCCATCCATTCACATTCCTGTCGAAATCTCCATAAGAAATCAGAAAGTCACCACCAAAGCCTTAATTGACAGCAGTGCAACCAGAATCTTGATCAACCAAGATTTCATATGGTTACATTGTTTACCAGCCCAGAAACTCAAACACCACATACCAGTAAAAGACATTGATGGAACCAAGAATATCAGCAGAGATATCACACACACCTGTCATATCACCCTTGAAATTAAGAAAATGAACACCAAACCCCATATAGAAACAAACAAATTCTATATCACCAATCTTGGAAAAGAAGACATCATCCTAGGAATAGACTGGTTATGACAACATAACCCCAATATAGATTGGACCAAGGATATGGTTTCCTTCTCACACTGTCCATTGGAATGCTGACAAAGTCCCACTATTATGTCATCATTTTCTGAAGATGAAGATTTGTTTCACATAGAAGATCAATGGACAATTGATGGGCTAAACCTTTTCTGCGCCACCCTATCCATGCAAATAGCCATGAATGATCAATGTGATGGAAAGGGAATGGACCTAGTTCCCAGACATTATCACAACCTAGGAAAAGTCTTCAACAAAGAAGCCTATACTCAATCACCAAAATGATGCTCATGGGATCATGCAATCAATCTAAAACCTGGAATGGAACCATATGCCAGA
The DNA here is from genome assembly GCA_003314395.1 of Albatrellus ellisii. NCBI lineage: Eukaryota > Fungi > Basidiomycota > Agaricomycetes > Russulales > Albatrellaceae > Albatrellus > Albatrellus ellisii. The sequence goes on from QLPN01000813.1 coordinate 11,252, forward strand.
AAAGCATATCCCATCAACAACAAACAATGTGAAGCACTTCACATGTTCATATCTGAAAACAGCAAAAAAGGATACATCTGTCCATCAAATTCACCCTTGGCAACTCCTTTCTTCTTTGTTGGAAAAAGGATGGCAAACTACATCCCTGTCAGGATTACTGAAGATTAAATGAAATGACCATTGCCAACAAATATCCCCTTCCACTTATCCCTGAACTCATTGACAAACTCAAAGGTACTACCATATTTACCAAACTTGACCTCAGATGGGGATATAACAACATGCACATCAAGGAAGGAGATGAACACAAAGCTGCATTCATAGCTGATGGCAAGTTATGGGAACCTACCATAATGTTCTTCAGTCTCCAGAATTCCCCAGCTGTGTTCCAATCTATGATGAATGCCCTCTTTGATGACCTTATCACCATGGGTCATGTTGTCATCTATATGGATGACATCCTCATCTTCTCAAATGATCTGTTAGAACATCAGAAACTAGTTCACCAAGTTCTTCAATGTCTTATTGATGAAAATCTATTCCTGAAACCAGAAAAATGTTTCTTTGAAAAGGAATCAATTGAATATCTCAGCATGATCATTTCCCATGATCAAGTTCACATGGACCCTGCCAAATTATCGGCAATTACCAACTGGCCTACCCCAAAAAAGGTTTAAGATGTACAATCATTTATAGGGTTCAGAAACTTCTATCAACACTTCATCAAGGACTTTGTGAAAATGAGCAAACCTCTTATGGAATTAACTCATAAAGATCAACCATAGGATTGGACCAATCTCCAACAAACAGCATTTGACCAATTGAAAACAGCATTCACCACCACCCCAATTTTGTTAATACCTGATTTTGATGCCCCATTCAAGCTTCAAACCAATGCTTCAGATTCTGATTATGGCACTATCTTATCCCAACAAGGTCTGGACTCCCACTGGCACCCCATTGCCTACCTTTCAAAACAGATGACCCCACCTGAATGTAACTATGTCATTTATGACAAAGAACTTCTTGCCATCATTTGTGCCCTGGAAACCTGGCATCATTATCTTGAAGGAAGCCCTCACCCTGTCAATATTTGGTCCAATCACAAGAACCTCAAGTATTTTTACACAGCAAAACAGCTTAACCAACATCAAGCTTGGTGGAGCCTATTCCTTTCCCATTTCAACTTTTCAATTTCTCACTATCCTGGAGCTCTCAATAAAGCTGATCATCTGACCAGGAGGCCAGACCATGAGGAGGGGGTAATTTCAGACAATTCCGACATTATGGTGTTAAATCCAAGAGTATTTTGCATAAATGCCACAGGAAGATACCTGACACCCACCTGATCTAAGAACATAAGACAACAAATTATTGAACAACTCAAAACTGATGCACTTTCCAAAAGAAACATTTCAGAAGATCAAAAACCTCAGACCTCAGAAATTAACCCAAGGAATCCAAGAATGGAATTACAAAGATGAACTCCTTCTTTTCCATCAAAAAGTCTATATCCCTGGCAATAAAGAACTCTGAAAAGAAGTCATACATATTCACCATGACTCAAACCTGCTGGACACCTGGGATGATGGAAGACATACAAACTTATCCAAAGAGACTATTGGTGGCCAGGAATGTCCTTATTCATCAAAGCATACATAGAAGGATGCACAATGTGCCAATCCACAAAGAATGCCACACACCCCACCAAGGCTCCACTAATGCCCATGGAAACCCCTAACAAACCTTGGCAACATGTCACAACAGATTTCATAACCGACCTTCCACAAGCTAACAGATATGACCCCATCAACATCATTGTCAACAAATTCTCGAAAGCTATTATCATCACACCATGCAAAAAAACTATCACCACCTCAGAAACAGCACAATTATTTTTAGATCATGCATGGAAACATTTCAGACTTCCCTATAAAATCATTTCCAATCAAGGACCTCAATTTGCCTCCAAGGTTACACAAGAAATCTGGAAAGCACTAGGAGTTACATCAGCAATGTCCACTGCCTATCACTTGCAGTCCAATGGAGAAACTGAATGTGTCAACCAGGAGATAGAACAATATCTCTGAGCCCTCAGAGATCAATCACCAACAAATTGGCTTGAATTACTCCCCTTTGCCAAATTCTCTCACAATAACCACATTCACTCTACCACTTGGAAATCTCCATTTGAGATCCTTATGGGATACAAACCTCAATTGACCATCAAACCAATCACTACTTCTGCTCCAGAAGCACAAAACCAACTTCAACATATACAAAACATAAGAGAAGAAGTCACCACTAGCCAGAAACTTACCAATCATATAACCAAAGATTCCCACAATAAACACAGGACTACCTTTATCATGTACAAAGAAGGTGACCAAGTATGGCTAGATGGAAAGAACCTTAAACTCTGATACCCAAAAATGAAACTAGCCCCAAAATGGTTCAGACCTTTTCCTATCAAAGAAGTCCTTGGACCTGTCACTTATCAGCTCAAACTACTGCCAAAGTGGAAGATCCATCCCATGTTTCATATCACACTTCTCACACCATTCAAAGAAACACCCAAACATGGCCCCAACTATACAAAACCACCCCTGGAGATAGTCAAAGGTGAAACAGAGTTTGAAGTGGAAATGATCATTGGCTCTAGAGTGCAGAACAATGGATGACTCCAATATCATGTCAAATGGAAGGGATATCCAGAATTGGACAACACATGGGAACCACAAGGGAACCTGAGGAACACACAACAGGAAATAGATGACTTCCACAAACAAAGGCCAAGTGCACCTAGACCGTTGATATGTGCTGTGCCAGGCTGAAGGGGGAAAGTAACCACAACCACAGCAATTGCTGGAGGGTGCAAGCCATAAGGTTCTCTAGACACCAAAGTAGAGAGGATTAGTAGTTAAGGGTGATAAGCGCAATAGTGCGACTCGACTAGAGCTACAAGAGGAACACAACTTGGGTAACAAACCAGTGATATGATGCAATAAGACAGATGCAATATGATGCAATAGAGAGCACAATAGAGAATCCAATGTAATGGAAACAAAATGTGACACAGTAGAGAATGCAACGCAGTGCAATGCAATGGAGAATGCAATGGAGAATGCTACACAATGCAATGATAGACGTGACTTATGGGGAATGCGCACTTTTCTCGATAATAAGACACATGGAGGGAAGGTCAATATGCACTTTTTGATTATCGACTCAGACAGGAGAAGAAGTCAAATTGAGGGCAGGGGAAATCTGGTCATTTTCAATGGATGATGTGCTATCTAAATACAAGCCTAGCTCCAAGACTGGAGCACAACAAAACACAACAGAAAATTTACAGTGTAGGGTCGATTATAGGGATTTTTGAAATGAAGTGGAGTCTGTATGCGAGTGAATAGAGTATCATACTATAGCAGATGAGCAAAAGAGGAATAGTGCTGATTGCACCAAATGCTGACTTCATGACTCGTGCTTCCATGGTTACTTTGGTGGGTCTAGACCACACCTCAGCCTATTCATCCTATCCCTCGTTGGCCAACCTGGTATTGTTTTCTGACTCCTGCATGAATGAGCGATTACAGCAACTGCAGATGATTTTCGCGTGTGGTGCATTAATGTCACTGTGTTTGCCTGATGTCGCTGATGGTCATTTTTCCAGCATTATGTGTGCGTGATGCTCATCACCATTGTGCAGCCTGGGAATAGACCTATTCACATTTTGAAATCACCTGACCACCCTCCTCACCCATACTTAAGGAAGTCACTCCACATCCTAAATATTCATCACCCAACATGTCTTCCCTCCCCCCATCCTCAGTTTTCTCCTCCCCCCCTCTTGTCCTTCTCTCTCCTTGCCTCCCCATGCCTCTGCACATCTCCCCTCCCTGTCACAGAGGAGGATGTCACCACCACCACCACCCTGCCTCCACCACCACTCCACCTCCACCCCCACCCAGCCCCCTCTCCATGGCCATGAGACTCCCCAGCTGCTGGACCCTCCCCTGGGGGTCTTCCCCTTTCATCCACCACCCTGCCACCCCTTACCCCCCCAGGTGACCTCCTTGCCCTACAAGCTGGAACTTTCTCCAGTTCTGTCCCCCTTCCCTCACCCACTCCTGCTCAGCCCACCCCCAGCACCCTCTTTGGAGGAGTGCATCACCAATGCCCCAGCCTCCCTCCCTGGCCTCATCACTGCCCCTGCCTCCCCAGCAGCCTCTTGGGGAAACCCCTCAGTGGGCTGGTGGCCCACCTCCCACCACCACATTGAGGCCTGGTCCTCCATGTCCTCCACCCCTGCCCTGGCCCCTCCAAGAGGGGCATGCTTCAAGTGTGTCCAGCACAGTCACCACCAGGCCCAGTGCCCCAACCACCACCACCACCACACCCCCTACCCCCACCCCACCACCACCTACCCCCACACCCACAACCCCAACCCCCACTTCCACCAATCTGACACCACCTTCATGGCATGGACCACTGAACAGTGGTTCATTGAGGAGCACCACCTCTGCTCCCAGTACACCCTCACCTGGGCCAGGGAGGAAGTGTACTACTGGGTGCAACAGGCCACCACCATCCCTCCCACCCACATCCCCCAGTGCCCCTGGTTCTTCAACAGGGGGATGCCCAATGGCTTCATCCCAGCCTGGGACACACTCCCATACCCCACCTATGAGGAGTAAGGAGGAGGCAGAAGGCAATGGGTCAGGGGACCCCACCAGCAACACATCACATAAAGAGGGGGTGATGTTATGAGGCACTTGCTTTGGCACCTCATAATGCATTTCTTTTTTCTCTTTTTATTTTATCTTACTTACTATAAGTGTAGTATTCACTACAGCTTGAGCTTAGCTCATACTTATAGTAAGGACATTATCTCTTTCCTTATAGTACTTTAGTATTTATATACTAGAGTGTGAGCTTAGCTCCAAGTACTATGAGGCATCTTATCCTTCTTTTATCTTCTTTTATTTATTATAAAATTTACTTGCTAAGGACTATCACTATACAATTAGCAAGGACTCATCTTATCTTGTCTCTATCTACCTTTGTTTACATCTCATTCATTTCATGCTTCTGGCAGAGCCACTTACTATATTCATGGATGCATCTTAGGTCATGTGACTTCATTGATTGCTGTGCAATCATCATTGATCCATGAACCTTATCTACTTGTACTATCTTTAGAACTCTGGTTTTGTATAAGTAGTTGAAAGACTGGCAGTCTTAAACCCCAGTCTTGTCAACTTTGCAATCTAGGGATTCTCCTATACTGCACTTGATCTAAGCTCACTACAATCTTGCTTCCTCCTCTAAGAACTAAGTCTAAGATCTCTAAGTCACTTAAGCATCACTATGACATCCTAAACTCGTCACTCTGGATCTTTGTTTAGTCATCAGTGGTATCATCCTCATCACTATATCATTAATCCCACTCTACATTGTCATCAGGAATGGTTACTACACCTATCAAGCACATGTCAACTACCTTGTTACCAGGGGTATCATTATAGCAAACCTTCCCTAAGACTGTCCAATAGGCCACTCTTAGCAGTTCCCCCCCCCACACTCTAATCTTGCCACCTGTTCCTATTGCTGTGCTCTGGTTTCCCCTCCAGTTCACCCATTCCCAACTCACATCTACACTCACCATCCATAGTATCTCTGCACACCATCCCTTGTCCTCACCCAGTCATGTTCTACCCCTCTTCCTGCATTGGCTCCCCCATGTTTGGCAATGATTATCCTATACCCACCTCATCCATGTTGTGCCTCACTATGCCTTGGAGAGCATATCTATACCCACCTATCCACCCCCTGACACTCTACCTCGTCCACTCATCCATTCACTCTGCCTGCACCATCACCCCCACAAGTCATCCCTTCTGGCTGTGTCTTGCATCCAACTGCATTGACTGCAGACAGTCAAGATTTCAGTTGGGAGATGATGAACATCACACATAACACAAGAAAATGACCATCAGCAACATCAGGCAAACACAGTGACATTAATGTGCTGCATGCAGCAATCATCCACAGTCACATCAATCATGCATTTGTTTAGGCATTGGACTATAGGACTGATGAGGAGCAGGATTGATAAGATGTATAGGCTGAGATGCAGTCCATGGAGTCACAAGTCACAAAGTCAGCATTTGGTACAATCAGCACTTTTCCTATTTTGCTCATCCATATGGCATGATACTTCAATTGTTTGCATCCAGACTCCACCTCATTGCAAATATCCCTATAATTGACCCTATGTTGTAAATATTCTGTTTTGTTTTGTTGTGTTCCAGTCTTGGAGCTAGACTTGTATTTAAATGGTGCATCATCTGTTAGAAATGAATAGATTTCCCCTGCCCATGATTTGTCTCCCCTCTCTTGTCTGAGTCAACTTGTGAAAAAGTACATTCCACCTTCCCTCTGTGTGTCTCACTATCAAGAAAGTGTGCATTCCTCATAGGTCACATCTATTATTGCATTGTGTTCTCCATTGCATTGTGTTGAGATATTACTGCATTGAGCCTACTACTGTGTGGTCATTGTTACAATTATCATGTTGCATCCATGTCCTATTTCCCTTTTGTTGCCTCATCACATCGCATTATTGCATTAATTGTGCTAAACTACTAACTATTACAACTTTGGTGTCTAGAGAATCTTACAACTTGCATCCCTCAGCAA
>QLPN01000815.1:0-13639 GCA_003314395.1 Albatrellus ellisii
GCTAACCTGTTAAAGGACAATAAAGGACTTGTGGTATTGCAATGGAGAGTACTCTAGACACCACACTAAGTGGGGGGCTGAAGTCCAAAGTGAGCAACTAGAGAAAGAAGACAGAGACAAATGTACAGTACCTGAAGTCTGAAGTGAGCAACTAGAGAAAGAGCTAGTTGCACCACTGAGGACTTCTTTAAACTGCATTTAACTGTGGAGTATGAACTATAAGAGTGTGCCACAGGTGTGGGTAAAGTACAAAGTCAAATGCATGAGCACAAAGAAAGATATAAGTAAATGTAACACAAAGTCTGGAAATCTTGAGATAGGAAAATAAGAAGAGAGTTGGTGAAGAACCTTATATAACAACACATCCCTAAGCCAGAAGTATCTCATATCCAAGTGCTTCATCCTCCCATGGTGCTCAGGATTCTTCACCACAGAGAGAGCTGACTGGTTATCTATAAGGAAGGTAGAGGGGCCTTTGACAGGGTAGCCCAGCTGCTGCAACAGGTTCCTCATCCACATCATCTCCTTGCCTGCTTCAACAGCTGCTATGAACTCTGCCTCTGTAGTGGAAAGGGCAACAAGGGATTGTAGCTTTGCAGACCAGCTAACTGCACCTGTCCCAATGCAAAGGACATAGCCCAAAGTTGACCTAGAGGTGTCTGAGTCTCCACCTGTTACAAGGCACTTGCTTTGGCACCTCGTAACACGTTTCATTTTTTCTTTTCTTTTTCTTTTATCTTACTTACTATAGTAAAGTGTAGTATTATTACTACAAGTGTGAGCTTAGCTCCACTTTACTTAGTAAGGACTCTCATTTCTTTTCTCTATTATAGTACTTAAGTATTTATACTTAAGTGTGAGCTCAGCTCCAAGTACTATATTAGACTTATCTTTTTTATCTTTCTTTATTTATTACAACATTTACTTGCTAAGGACTATTACTATACAATTAGCAAGGACTCTCATTTTTCACTCTTATTTACCTTTGTTTATCTCATGTTCGTTTCGCATTTGTGGCTGAGCCACTTATATCACACGGACGCGTACTTACTGTGCATTACTGTGCATTATCGTTTACTATAGTTAGATCTCCAGTTTTGTATAAATAGTTGACAGACTGGTGGTCTTAAACCCCAGTCTTGTCAACTTCGCAATCTAGGGAATTACCTTTACTGCGCTTGATTTAAGCTTGCTTAAACTCTTGCTTCACTCTCTAAGAACTAAGTCTACGATCTCTAAAGTCACACTACTAAAGCGTCATCAAGATATCCTATACCTCGTCACTCTGGATCCTCAAATCGTCATTGGAGGAATCATCCTCATTTCAATCTCGTTAATCCCATTCTTTATCGTCATCAGGAACTTCTATTATGTGTATCAAACACACCTCCAACTCCCAGTTACCAGGAGTATCAATATAGACCTTCCCTAAGACCGTCCAATAGGCCGCTCTTAGCACCACCATGATCTGCATCTGTGTAAGTGATGAAGGGCTGTCGAGATTGTGAAGGGGAAGGTGAATAGGAAAGCTTTAAGTCAACTGTGCCCTTGAGATACTGAAGTAGATGCTTCACTGCCTTCCAATGCTCCATCCTGGGGTTGTTGTTAAATCGACAGAGGGTGGAGACAGTGTGGGAGATGTCTGGGCAAGTAGCAGTAGCAAGGTACAGTAGGGCACCTACAGCAGAAACATAAGGGATGTCCTTCATTGCAACAACTTCTGCAGGAGTCTTTGGAGATTTGGCTGCTGAAAGTCAAAGTCCTGGCTGCATAGGTGTTAGCACAGGCTTGCAATCTTGCATGCTGAAGCGTTTGAGTATGTCAAGGGTATACTGGTGCTGAGAAAGGGAGATAGTGTGATTTGGACGATCCCTAGTGATCTGTATGCCAAGCAAGAAAGAAGTGGCTCCTAAGTCCCTAAGATGAAAATGTGAAGACAGCTGCTTCATGACAGAGTGTATGGCTTTGAGGGAGTTAGAGGCAAGTGTGATGTCATCAACAAAGACTGGGAGAATGATTTGCACACTGTCCTTGCTAAAGACATAGATGCTGGAGTCAACTTTGACACACTTGAAGCCCATTTTGAGTAGCACTGACTGCAGCTTCTGGTACCACATTCAAGAGGTTTGCTTAAGGCCATAGATCGATTTCTGGAGTTTCAGGACTTTGTGAGGACTCCCCAGAGCAAACCCTTCAGGCTGCTGCATGTAGAATTCTTCATCAAGATCCCCATTAATGAAGGCATGTGAAATGTTGATAGAGTGGAGGTGTAGATCATTGAGACCAGCTAAGGCAAGAATGGTTCTAATGGCTGCAAACTTAGCTGTAGGAGCAAAGGTTTCATTGAAGTCAAAACCAGGCCTTTGACTGAAGCCCTTTGCTACAAGTTGAGCCTTGTACCTCTCCACAGAACCATCAGCATTCCTCTTCACCTTGAAGACCCATCTACAACCTATTGCTCCCCAGCCAGGGGGAGATCTGTAAGCTCCCAAGTCCCATTGTAACTGTGAGCATCCAATTCTTCTTCAGCTGCCTGAGTCCATTGCTTTGCATTGGAGCACCCCAAAGCTTGCCTATATGTAGATGGCTCTGGGCCTAATGAAGCTGCAAAAGCATGACCTGGATCTGCAAAAAATGCACCTGGAAACTCCTCATCTTTGTCAGCTTCTTCCTTGACTTGCACATCTTCTTCCTCTTCTTCAGAACTCTCTACAATCAGAGTCAGTTCCCTGTGTACTCTCCACCACTCACCAGGGGCCCTCCTTTCCCTGTTGCTATGACATAGAGGTGTAGCTCTAGGTGCAGGAGTAGGAGAGGAGCAACACTAGGGGTATGGGATTGAGACTGAGATGAAGTCAAAGGAGTAGCAGGGATAGGCTCTTCCAGAGATGAAGTCGAAGATGCAGGAGATGAAGGGGGACTAGCTTCGACAATGGGGGGTGCTGGGACAATAGGAGCAGTAGTAGAAGAGTCTGTGTTGAGATCAGCATGTAACAAATCCCTCCCTTGATCTGGCACAGACTCAGAAGACGAGATAGGGACAGCAAGTGAAGGTGAGGGAATAGGGCCATCCTTCCTAGCAGGGAAGTGTCTTTTGTTGAAGTCAGCCCTCTCACTAATAAAGCAAGTCCTCGAAGATTGGTCTCAGAACTTCCAGCCCTTGTAGCCTGCAGGATAACCTATAAACACAGCCTTTCACATATGAGGTGCTAGACTGTCCCTCTGATCCCTCTGCACATGCATATAAGCAGTGCAACCCCAGACTTGGAGATGGGAGACATCTTGCTTCTTGCCATGCCATAGCTCAAAGGGGGTGGTTGCTTTAGGGATAGCTGAGGTGGGTAGGCAGTTCCAGACATGAACATAGGAAGCTAGGGCTTCTCCCCAAAACAATGAAGGGAGTCCAGACTCAGCTAGCATAGCAGTTATACCCTCTGCCATAATCCTATTGGCCCTCTCTGCAACTCCATTTTGCTGAGGTCAATTTTGAACAGTGTGCTGCCTGACAATGCCTGCCTCTGTTGTGAACTGGGTGAAAGCATTAGACATGTACTCCCCTCCCTTGTCATCCTGGAGAGTCTTGATTTTTGTCCCATGGTGATTCTCAGCATAAGCCTTGAATGCTTGGAAGGCCTCAAAGGTATCAGACTTAGCCTTGATAGGGAACACAGCTCTGAATCTGGTGAAGTTGTCAATGAAGGAGACCCAGTATCTGTAACCTGAGTGTGTCTGGACAGGGAGAGGACCATGGAGATCAGAATGTACAAGCTCAAGAGGGGCAGAGGTGTGAGTTTAAGAGGTGGGGAAGGGATTAGCATGCATTTTGCCAGCTAGACAAGGTTTGCAAACTGGATCTGGAGGTGAAGGGGAGTTTATAACAAGCCCAGAGATGAGATTCTGCTTCAGAATGTGCTCAATACCTTCATAGTGATGGTGACAGAGTCTTCTATGCCATAGTGAGGTGTCTAGAGGCAAAGTCAACAAAGATAGAGCAGAATTGACTGCAGGAAGTGGAGTGGGAGTAGTGGTGCCTTCCAGATAGGCAGCATTAGAGTCATTGACAGAGGCTGTAAATAAAACAGAGCCATTGCGAAGGAAGTTCTGTTAATCTTTGAGATAATGTGACTTGTGATTAGAACCAATGAGGAGCACTACAAACACCACACTAAGTGGGGGACTAGAGTCCAAGATGAGCAACTAGGTGCTAAGAGCAGCCTATTGGATGGTCTTAGGGAAGGTCTATATTGATACTCCTGGTAACTGTAGATTGAATGCATGCTTGATGCATGTAATAGACGTTCTTAATGACAATGAAGATTGGGATAGAAATGAGGATGATTCCACCAATGACGATGCAAGGATTCAGAGTGATGAGATTTAGGATGTCTTAGTGACACTTTTAGAGTGACTAGAGATCATGGACTTAGTTCTTAGTGAAGAAGACGGTTTGTAGCGAGTGTAGATCAAGCGCAGTATAGGAAAGTCCCTAGATTGCGAAGTTGACAAGACTGGGGTTTAAGACCATCAGTCTGTCAACTATTTATACTAAACTGGAGATCTAAGTATAGTAGAGTTGCACAGTATTGTGCAGTAAGTAAACGATAATGCGCAGTAATGCACAGTAGATACGCGTCCATGTGATATAAGTGGCTCAGCCACAAACACGAAATGAACATGAAATAAACAAAGGTAAATAAGAGTGAGAAACGAGAGTCCTTGCTAATTGTATAGTAATAGTCCTTAGCAAGTAAATGTTATAATAAATAATAAAGGAAAGATGAAAAGGATAAGTCTAATATAGTACTTAGAGCTATGCTCACACTTAAGTATGTAAATACTTAAGTACTATATTAGAGAAAAGAAAGTATGAGTCCTTACTAAGTAAAGTGGAGCTAAGCTCACACTTGTAGTAAATAATACTACGCTTTACTAGTAAGTAGGATAGAAAAAAGAAAAAGAAAAAACCGAAACACGTTACGAGGTGCCAAAGCAAGTGCCTCATAACACTAGGTAGATAAGTAAGGAATGAGTACAGTACCTAGACTCTGAGATGAGCAACTGAAGAAAGCAGTTGCGCCACCTGGGAACTCTTTTATAGTATGCATAAATGTGGAGTATGAACGTTAACCATGTGTACTATGTATGTGCGGAGTTAGAACTTAAACAGATCAGTAGAAGTGGAGATATAACTAAATATAAATCAAAGTCTGGAAATTTCAAGGTAAGAAAAGAAGATGAGAGTTGGTGAAGAACCTTTAATAACAACAAGTTCATGACTGTTTCCAAGATAACAACAGAAAACTGCTTGTATCAAGTGAGGAACAAGACAGAGAGGAGGTTGTTTCAAAGGTCAGGGATATGCAGGACATTGGTGAACTCGAGAAGATGAAGCTGTTGACCATCTACCTCTGGAACAAACACAACTGAGCCTATTCCTGCAAAGTAGACAATGTTGTTATCTGCTAGTTGAATGGGGACTCTGTGGGTTCTGTAATTCTGAAGCCAGTGTCAATTTGGAGTCATGTGGGAAGTGGCTCCAGTATCTGCACACCAGAGAGTGTCGAGACTAGGGGGAATGGCTGTGTTGGTTGATAAGGAGGTGTGAGGAGTCATGGTAGCAGTCCCAGCAAAGTGAGTAGTGAAGTCCATTGGAGTGAAAAGGAGTCGACGCAATGAATGCTTAATAGTGCAAGAATGAGTGATGTGAATATGATGATACTAGATAGACGAGTGGATGGGATGCTAGCAAAGGTCTTGCCAATGTTGGGGAGCAATGGTGCAAATGGTTGTCAAGATAACACTATGATTTCTAACTCCAGGAGTTGAGACTTCAATGCTATTGTGAGAGAACCAGTGAAGTGAATTTGCTGGAACTTGGTTTGGATGTAGACGTGGTGTGTTACAAGGCACTTGCTTTGGCACCTCGTAACGTGTTTTCTTTTTTCTTTTTTTCTTTTCATTTATCTTACTTACTAGTAAAGTGTAGTATTATTACTACAAGTGTGAGCTTAGCTCCACTTTACTTAGTAAGGACTCAATTTTCTTTTATCTTTTATATAGTACTTAAGTATTTACATACTTAAGTGTGAGCTTAGCTCCAGGTACTATATTAAGACTCATCTTTCTCTTTATCTTTCTTTATTTATTATAACATTTACTTGCTAAGGACTATTACTATACAATTAGCAAGGACTCTCGTTTCTTGTTCTTATTTACCTTTGTTTATCTCATGTTCAATTCGCGTTTGTGGCTGAGCCACGTATATCACATGGACGCGTATCTACTGCGCATTACTGCGCATTATCATTTACTTACTGCGCAATACTGTGCAACTCTACTATACTTAGATCTCCAGTTTAGTATAAATAGTTGACAGACTGATGGTCTTAAACCCCAGTCTTGTCAACTTCGCAATCTAGGGATTTTCCTATACTGCACTTGATCTACACTCACTACAAACCGTCTTCTTCACTAAGAACTAAGTCCATGATCTCTAGTCACTCTAAAGCGTCACTAAGACATCCTAAATCTCATCACTCTGGATCCTCGCATCATCATTGGTGGAATCATCCTCATTTCTATCTCATTGATCCCAATCTTCATTGTCATTAAGAACGTCTATTACGTGCATCAAGCACGCATTCAATCTACAGTTACCAGGAGTATCAATATAGACCTTCCCTAAGACCGTCCAATAGGCTGCTCTTAGCATGGTGTAGGCCGAGGTCCATATGAATTTACAAGAGGGTCGGTTGTGCAGAAGTCGAGATATAAAGATCACAAAGTTAGTTAGAGCACAGGGCCCATAACCTGTTAAACTTTGAGATAATGTGACTTGTGATTAGAACCAATGAGGAGCACTACAAACACCACACTAAGTGGGGGACTAGAGTCTGAGATGAGCAACTGAAGAAAGCAGTTGCACCACCTGGGAACTCTTTTATAGTACTCATAAATGCGGAGTCTGAACTATAAGAGTGTGTACAGTATATGTGCAGAGTTAGAACCTAAATGGATCAGGACAAAAAAAGATATGATAAGATGTAACATAAAGTCTGGAAATCTCGAGATAAGAAAATAACATGAGAGTTGGTGAAGAACCTTGAATAACAACATTGGCTGCATGGGTGTTAGGACTGGCTTGCAATCTTGCATACTGAAGCATTTGAGTATGCCCAAGATATACTGGCATTGACAGAGTGAAATAGCATGTTTTCAGCAGTCCCGAGTGATCTGTATCCCGAGCAAGAAAGAGGTGGCTCCCAAATCCCTAAGATGGAAATGGGAAGATAGCTGCTTAATGACTGATTGGATAGCTTCAAGGGAGTTGGAGGCAAGTGTGATGTCATCTACAAAGACTGGGAGAATGATCTGCACACTGTCTTTGCTAAAGACATAGATGCTAGAGTCGACTTTAACACACTTGAAGCCTAGATCAATCAGGACAGACTGCAGCTTCTGGTACCACATATGAGATGCTTGCTTCAAGCCCTCGATGGATTTCCAAAGACAAAGGACTTGGTTACTGTTCCCCAGAGTGAAGCCTTCGGGCTGCTGCATGTAGACTTCTTCATCTAGGTCCCCATTAATGAAGGCATGCGAGATGTCGATAGAGTGGAGATGAAGGTCCTGTAAGCCAGCAAGGGTGAGAATAGTCCTGATTGCTGCAAACTTAGCTGTAGGAGCAAATGTCTCATTGAAATCAAAGCCTGGTCTCTGGCTGAATCCCTTCACAACGAGTCTAGCCTTGTACCTCTCAATGGAGCCATCAGCATTCCTCTTGACTTTGAAGACCCATCTGCATCCAATGGCTGTCCAGCCAGGAGGGAGAGTAACAAGCTCCCAAGTGCCATTGCAACTGTGAGCATCCAGTTCTTCTTCAGCTGCTTGTGTCCACTGCTTTTCATTGGAGCACGCCAAAGCTTGCCTGTAGGTAGATGGTTCTGCACCAAATGAACTGGTGAAAGCAGATCCTGGATAAGTGAAAAATGCACCAGGGAACTCCTCTTCTTCATCATCTTCTAGTTTGACTCCATTTTCGTCTTGATCCTCTTCTTCAGAGCTCTTGAGAATTGGTGTAGGCTTTCTATGCACCTTCCACCACTCCCCAGGAGCTCTCCTTTCCCTAGTACCATGACGTATGGGTGTAGCCCTATGTGCAGGAGTAGGAGAAGGAGTAGGGGCAGGGACAGGAGACTGTGTTGAAATCAAGGGAGTTGCAGAAGTGGGGTCTTCTAGAGATCATGCAGATGAAGCAGGAGATGATGGAGGGCTAGCTGGGTTGACAGGAGGTGCTGCAGGTGTAGTAACAGGAGGAGTAGAGTCTGTTGAGATCAGAATCAAACAACTTCCCCCCTGGAGCTGGCACAGACTTGGAATTCGAAGGAGGAGTGACAAGAGATGGTAAAGGAGACAAGAGCATCCTTGTGAGATGGGAAGTACCTCTCATCAAAATCAGCTCTCTCACTGATAATGCACCTCTTCAAAGCTAGATCCCAGAACTTCCAACCTTTGTAGCCAGTAGGATAGCCAATAAAGACACACTTCTGCATGTGGGGCTGTAAGCTGTTCCTCCAGTCCCTCTGCACATGCACATAGGCAAGGCAACCCCATACATGAAGGTGGGAGACATCTGGCTTCTTCTTGTGCCATAGCTCAAAGGGAGTGGTAGCTTTAGAGATAGCAGAGGTAGGGAGACAGTTCCATACATGCACATAAGAAGCAAGGGCTTCTCCCCAGAACGATGAAGGAAGGCCAGACTCAGCTAGCATAGCAGTTACTCCCTCAGCCATAGTCCTGTTAGCCCTCTCAGCAACTCCATTCTGCTGTGGCCTGTTTTGTACAGTATGCTGTCTGATAATGCCTGCATCTGCAGTAAATTGAAGGAATGCATTGGAAATATACTCCCCTCCCTTGTTGTCTCGAAGGGTCTTGATCTTTGTACCATGGTGGTTTTCAGCATAGGCTTTGAAAGTTTTGAAGGCCTCAAAGGTATCTGACTTTGCACAAACAGGGAAGACTGCCCTGAATCTTGTGTAGTCATCTATGAAAGAGACCTAGTACCTAAATCCCGAGTGTGTATGAACTGTTGGTAGTCAAGCAAAGCCCATCTTGCAACACTTTGTGGTTAACCCACTTTGCCCTATACAAGGACTGGTAGCTCAGTTGGTTAGAGCACCCTTCTAGTATGTGGGAGGTCCTGGGTTCAATTCCCGGCTGGTTCACTTCTTTTCCCTCATTGTCCCCTGAGGTCCCTGGGCTGACATTAACATGAACAGGGAGAGGACAATAGAGATCAGAATGAATGAGCTTGAGAGGGGCAGAAGTGTTAAACTTCAATAGAAGGTGACTTGTGATTAGAACAGAGGAGCACTACAAACACCACAATGAGTGGGGGACTAGAGTCCGAGATGAGCAACTAAGTAAATAATGTAAGAGTGAGTTTACAGTACCTAGAGTCCGAGATGAGCAACTGAAGAAAGCAGTTGTGCCACCCAGGACCTCTTTTATAGTACCCATAAATGTGGAGTCTGAACTATAAGAGTGTGTACAGTATATGTGCAGAGTTGGAACCTAAACGCATCAGGACAAAGAAAGATATGATGAGATGTAACACAAAGTCTGGAAATCTCAAGATAAGAAAATAAGCAGAGAGTTGATGAAGAACCTTGAATAACAACAAGAAGTATGTGTTTCCAATGAGGGGAAAGGATTGGAGTGCATCTTGCCTGCTAAACAAGGTTCACAGATAGGGTCCGGGGGTGTAGTAGACTGGATAACAAGCCCAGAGACTAACTGCTGCTTCAAAATGCGATCTATACCTCCATAATGATGGTGGCAAAGCCTCCAGTGCCATAGGGAAGTGTCCAAAGGTAATGTCAACAAAGCTATAGCTCTATCGGCTAGTGTAGGAGGTGCATGGATAGTGGAGCCTTCGAGATAAGCTGCATTAGAAGTATTGACACTTGCTGTGAAGAGTATTGAGCCATTGCAAAGGAAGTTCATAGCATTCTCAATGATGACCACAGTAAACCCTTTGATTTTTGTCAAGGATAGGACAGATAGCAGGTTATTATGAAGCTCCAGGACATGTAAATGTTGTTATATAAGGTTCTTCACCAACTCTCTCATCTTTTTCTTATCTCAAGATTTCCAGACTTTGAGTTACATCTTATCATATCTTTCTTTGTCCTGATGCATTTAGGTTCTAACTCTGCACATATACTGTACACACTCTTATGGTTCAGACTCCGCATTTACGCATACTATAAAAGAGTTCCTGGGTGGCGCAATTGCTTTCTTCAGTTGCTCATCTCGGACTCTAGTCCCCCACTTGGTGTGGTGTTTGCAGTGCTCACTAGTTCCAATCACAAGTCACCTTCTATCGAAGTTTAACAGGTTATGGGCCTTGTGCTCTTTTGACTTTGTGACTTCAATAACTCGACCTCCACGCATCCGATCCACTTGAAATCTCGTACGGACCTCTGCTGACACTGCGTATATATCCAATCCAAGTTTCAGCAAATTCCGATAACTGGTTCTCTCGCAATAGCATCGAAGTCTCAACTCCTGGAGTTAGAAATCATAGTGTTATCTTGACTACCACTTGCGCCTTTGCTCCCAAACTTTGTGGGGACCTTTGCTAGCATCCTATCCACGCGTATACCAAGTATCATCGCATTCGCATCACTCATTCTCACACTATTTCGCATTTATTGCATCGACTCCTTTTACTACCATGGACTTCACTACTCACTTTGCTGGGAAGCTATAATGACCCCTCACACCTCCTTATCATCCAACACAGCCATTCCCCCTAGTCTTGACACTCTCTGGTGTGCAGATACTGGAGCCACCTCTCACATGACTCCAAATCGACACTGGCTTCAGAATTACAGAACTCACAGAGTCCCCATTCGACTAGCAGACAACAACATTGTTTACTCTGCAGGAATAGGCTCTGTTCTCTTTGTCCCAGAGGTAGATGGTCAGAAACTCTGCCCACTTGAGTTCACAAGTGTCCTACATGTCCCTGATCTCCAAAACAACCTCCTTTCAGTCCTCTTCCTCACTCGTTACAAGCAGTTCTCTGTGGTAATCCTGGAGTCTGTTATGAACTTCATCAGATCAGGCAGTATCATCTTCTCTGCTTCAGTCAATAACTCCAATTGTGCTTATCTTGAAGGCACTACCACTCCTATCCCCCTTCCTGAAGTCAATTCTGCTCTTGCTTCGTTGACTTTGCCCATGGACACTTCACTATGGCATAGATGGCTCTGTTACCATCATTATGGAGGCATAGATTGCATTTTGAAGCAGCAGCTAGTCTCGGGGCTTGTGATAGAGTCCCCTTCACCTCCAGATCCTGTTTGCGAACCCTGCTTAGCTGGTAAAATGCATGCCAATCCCTTTCCTTCATTACAATCTGTTACAACCCATCCTCTCGAGCTTGTACACTCTGATCTCCATGGTCCTCTCCCTGTCTGGACACACTCAGGCTTCAGATACTGGGTTTCCTTCATCAATGACTTCACCAGATTTAGAGCTGTATTTCCTATCAAGGCCAAATCTGACACCTTCGAGGCCTTCAAAGCATTCAAAGCATATGCTGAGAATCACCATGGGATGAAAATCAAGACTCTTCGAGATGATAAAGGTGGTGAATATATGTCCAATGCCTTTCTCCAATTCACTACAGATGCTGGCATTGTTCGACAACATACTGTTAGGAACAGGCCACAGCAGAATGAAGCAGCAGAGAGGGCTAATAGGACTATGGTGGAGGGAGTTACTGCAATGCTGGCTGAGTCTGGTCTACCTTCGTCGTTTTGGGGAGAAGCCTTAGCAGCCTATCTTCATGTCTGGAACTGTCTCCCCACTTCTGCTATCTCAAAACCCACCACTCCTTATGAACTATGGCACAAGAAGAAGCCTGATGTTTCCCATCTTTGAGTCTGGGGCTGCACTGCTTATGTGCATGTGCAGAGAAATCAGAGGGACAGTCTAGCTCCCCATATGCAAAAGGCTGTCTTTATAGGCTACCCTGCAGGTTACAAGGGCTGGAAGTTCTGGGATCAGTCTTTGAAGACTTGCTTTATTAGTGAGAGGGCTGACTTCGATGAAAGGCACTTCCCAGCTAGGAAGGACTCTCCTATTTTGACTCCTCCTTCACTTGCAGTACCTCCTACACCTTCTGAGCCTGTGCCAGATCATGGGAGGGGTTCTTAAAGGACAATAATGGACTGTGTGGATTGCAACAGAGGCTACTCTAGACACCACACTAAGTGGGGGACTGAAGTCTGAAGTGAGCAACTAGAGAAAGCAGAGAGGGAGTCATAAGTACAGTACCTGAAGTCTGAAGTGAGCAACTAGAGAAAGAGCTAGTTGCACCACCAAGGACTCCTTTAAACTGCATGTAACTGTGGAGTATGAACTATAAGAGTGTGCCACAGGTGTGGGTAAAGTACGAAGTCAAACACATGAGCACAAAGAAAGATATAAGTAAATGTAACACAAAGTCTGGAAATCTCAAGATAGGAAAATAAGAAGAGAGTTGGTGAAGAACCTTATATACCAACAGGGGTATCTTACATGCTGATCTCGACACAGACTCCTCAGTACCTCCCCCTATTGTGCAAGCACCTCCTGTAGTTGAAGCAAGTCCTCCTTCATCCCCTGCATCATCCACTTCATCTTTGCAAGATCCTGACTCTGCCAGTCCTTCAACTTTGACTCAGTCTCCTTCACACACCCCCAGTGCTGGCCCTACTCCTTCTGTTACTCCTGCACCTAGGGCTACACCTCTGCATCGTAGTACTAGAGATAGGAAGGCTCCTGGAGAGTGGTGGAAGGTGCATAGAGAGCCTACACCCATTCTTGAAAGCTCCGAAGAAGAAGAGGATGAAGTGCAAGTTAAGCAAGAAGATGATGAAGATGAAGAGTTTCCCAGTGCATTTTTCACAGATCCTGGTTGTGCCTTAGCAGCATCGTTAGGCCCAGAGCCTTCTACCAATAGGCAAGCTTTGGGGCACTCTGACGTGAAGCAGTGGACTACAGCAGCTGAAGAAGAACTGGATGCTCACAGACACAATGGGACTTGGGAGTTAACTGATCTCCCCCCTGGCCAGAAAGCTATTGGTTGTAGATGGGTCTTCAAGGTTAAAAGGAATGCTGATGGTTCTGTGGAGAGGTACAAGGCTCGACTTGTAGCAAAGGGCTTCAGTCAAAGGCCTGGTTTCAACTTCAATGAAACCTTTGCACCAACAGCTAAGTTTGCTGCTATCAGGACCATTCTTGCCCTTGCAGGACTTAATGACCTACACCTCCATTCCATCAACATCTCCCATGCCTTTATCAATGGCAATCTTGATGAAGAGGTCTATATGCAGCAGCCTGAAGGCTTCACTCTGGGGAACAGTTGTCAAACTTCAAGATAATCTGACTTGTGATTAAGAGGGGAGCACTACAAACACCACACTAAGTGGGGGACTAGAGTCCGAGATGAGCAACTAAGTAAATAAATTATAAGTGATGTTACAGTACCTAGAGTCCAAGATGAGCAACTGAAGAAAGCAGTTGCGCCACCTGGGAACTCTTTTATAGTACACATAAATGTGGAGTCTGAACTATAAGAGTGTGT